>JABANP010000098.1:0-142267 GCA_013115135.1 Perkinsus olseni
GCTGTTCCGTCCATGTGCACATAATGACATCTTCTCGTGTTCGCCACCTTAATTTTTATCATTTCACGGCGACGAATGCATTGAATGGACACTTTATTGAATCACTTCTATTGTATCTTGTTCTGTCATGTCTCGATTATTCCGGACGGTCTTGTGTGTAGTGGCGTATACCCGACTTGTGCAGCTTGCCTGCCCGCTGGTAGATGGTCCAGCAACACGCCAGTCTTGCGCCCATCTCGTTCTCACAGGTATCTGTACCGTGCTGCTGGTTTTACTAGCATCAACGACTATCAATTTCACCAAGGTTCTTAATTTCCAAGAAAGAAATTGTGGATCAAAGAAATGAAGAATGTCGGCCTGTTGGCGGCTGTTGGAGTCGTCTCGGTTTGCACCCTAGTGGTCGTCGTCATCGTCGCATGCATCCAACATCTCGCTACAGCTGGTACTCGTGACAGCTACAACCTCCTGTCAACAAACCCCCTGCGCTTGCTGGGGAACTTCGCCGCCTTCATATTCTTCATCGGATTCTCGGCGACGATTCCAACCATAACATCCAACTTGAGCGAGCCCGAGCGTTGCCCTGTGGTCGTGGCTGTTGCCGCGCCATTCTACGTTAATACCTCGCTGACTCAATACTGCTTGGTTACAGAGGCTCTCTATTGAGCGTTCATACCGTCGTCGATGCCGTATCTGGGATGTGATGTCTCCACACGCCGTGACCGCTCAGGTGTGGGATGGATCATCAACTTCGTTGCTCTATAATACGACAGTGCTCCCCGTTCTGTAGACGCTCGCCACTCTCGCCGTGAGTGACCTCCATGCATCGGCCGGTTTCGGACGCGTGCAGTGATTGCAACGCCAACCAGCACATAGTGCCATAGTAGTGATCCGTTACTATTCTAAGCGAATACTGACTTTCGTTCGGGCCCTTACACGCACCGCCTGCTTCATGAAATTGCAGAGGATGACTCGTATACCCGTAGGAACTTCCATGATTGTTTGGTACATATCACTCTTTGTTGTTGTGTTTGTAGAGTGGATGTGCGGATTTTTGGTGCTGCCATCCTGTTTCGGGCAACTATGACTTGTGACTGAGTCACTGTGGACTAGAGTTCGATTTGCTCCCGAGCTGCCAATAAACGTGGCGGTTTGTCGTTGCTCAAGGCGTTTCACATCTCTGTGAGGAGGTTCTCGGTAGTGGTTCTATACAGAAGGACTCGCGAGAGGGGTATCATCGTGGAAGTGAGACTATGATCATTGTATCGAAGTTCTATCATAGAACGTCTATGCCAGAGCAAAACTCTGATGGTGCAGAGGTTGGGAGTATTAACGGCGTTTGGCTTCACTCTGACCTGTTTGCCATTCATCCGTCTCAGAGCTAGCAGCCGAGCAGTAGCCGGTTTTTTACAGTCATCTAGAATTTAGTGGCCACCACTGTTCAGTGGGACACGGGAAGGTTGCCCGACTCCATACCCAATCTGGGTTGATTCAGCGTTCTCTAGTATCCTACCTCCACATCCAGGGAGCGGAGGGCTGGGTCGAGCTCGAGTCCGCCATCACCACATCGTGATGATCATAATTATCACATCTAATGGTTGTGTCGGTTACTAGAGCTTCACTAGTGAACCCCATTGAAGTACTGCGGCCTTGGGCGTACAGCTTGTTGCGCACAAACTTCTGTGCGCTCATTGCCTTTGCGTGCCAATTTCGCTCACGGCGATCCTCCTACGTAGGATTGCTACCAGCCTGGCCACGAAAAGAACCGTGAGACGAAACAGCTGTGATGACGGCGAGCTTGACCTTGATCGGGCCCTCGGCAAAGGAAGTGGAATACTAGAGACTGCTGACCTGAGCCAGACGGGTTATGGAATAAAGCAGTTCTCGCCTGTCTTATTGAACAGTGTTGGCCATCAACTACTAGTTAGCACTGCCAGCTCGGCAGCGAGCGGACGCTACTGTCCAATTGCTGACTCCATCACTGCGGAGTATCAAGGAGGTCAAGGCTGAGCCACATACTGTACATATCCCTAATCTCTTCAACGTGGGAGCTTCGCGGCAACGCCGTGCTGGTCGCACTCGATGGCTCGTCCACGCCGAGCGCGTGAGCCTTCGAGCTGTTCGACATTGTTACACGAAGTTCCCGATGCTTAACCTCCGAACTTAGGCTCCATGGCGGGCGGACATGTGTTACTTCAGATTTCCCGGTGTTGGATCATGAATTCTCCTCCAAATCCCCCCTCTCTGATTCTCCGAGCCCGCTGAAGGGGCTAGGGTGGTTTAGAGCCGCCTGTACCATAGTGATGAGCTGTGTTGGAGTCGGTATTCTGGCGTTACCGGGCACGGGCCCTCGCTCCGGCTGGCTTGGGTGTATCATCGGCTTCGTTATTGCCGCAACCATCGTCTTCTACTGCAACCTGCTTCTCTGGCGAACTCTCCGCCTCGCCGCTGAAGGCGAATGCCAAGTGGTCAGGTCCCACGAGCAAGCTGGGCGAGCTTCTTTCGGCATCGCTGCCTCGATCTACATCGGGTTTATAATCCACATAACCCTCGGTTCAGTGTGTTGCGCGATGCTCATCCTCATGGGATCTACATGTCAGGCCATGACTCACGTTCTCGAAAAGCGTACCTGGATCGCTCTCTGGACGCTCGTAGGCATACCTTTCTCATGGATAAAGGAGATCAAGGATGTTGGCCTTGTCGCGGCTGTTGGTGTTCTGTCTGCCTCGACTATGGTTATTGTTATAATTGCTGCTTCGGCTGACAGAATGGTCGCTGATGGCATCCCTCAAGATCTCATAGTCGGACCTCGAAGTGCTATCGATTTCTTGTCGACCCTGGCCACCTACTTCTTCGTCAACGGCTTCGCTGCCTCGACGCCTACGGTGTGCTACCATATGAACAATCCCATGGAATTCCCTAAAACGCTGATCGTCGCGATGATCTTCATCGCATTTGTCTACATGACCGTCATGGAGCTTGGCTACGTAGGCTATGGTCAGTCCCTGTCGAAAGTCGATACAATCGTTAACGCCATATCCACAAGTGGTGAACCTCTCGACGTCTTCGGGTGGCTCATAAACATTGCGGTGCTTATTGTCATGTTGCCACATTTCCTCGTTCTGTTCACCCCGACGGCAAAACAGCTTGACGTGGTGTGCGTAAGTGTTGGCGATAAGAGGCAGTGGTCTGCCTTCCAGTCCAAGCTGCTCTGTCTGGTCGCTCGGACATGCCTCGTCATTCTTGAAGGATTCATCGCCATAGTCGTCCCCAAGGTCAGTAGTATTGTCAGCCTCATCGGTGCTTTCTGTATGGTTCAGTTCACAATCTTCTTTCAAGTTGCGTGTTACCATAAGTTGAGAAAACATCATCACTTGCCGGCTTCGCGATGGGAGATACTCCTTCAGGCATTTCTCGTTGCGATCGGATTCGTTGTGATGGTGACGGGCCTGTATGGCACTATAACCCGATTCTGAGATTCAGTCAGCAGTGCTGATACAGCACACTCTAATCCGTGAGCGGAAATTCTCGCTTTATAAGTCGCCACACGCTGGAATTAATCAATCGCGGCGGCTGGGCTGCACCGTGGCATGGCGTTCGTCCACATTGACCAGAGCTAGCACCCATTAAGTCATATTTCTGAGGGTTTAACTTTCAGTCACGTCTGAGCCGTCTCCTTGGCCCTTCTTTGACCAGTCTCTTATCTTGTTGGTAGTGCTAGAGTTCGTTGAAGAGAGAAAACGCAGGAGCTTTCGTGGACACAAGTCCCTGCGATGAGGCTGCCTATATGCGCAGTCTCCCCTTGGCTGCTGTTCCGTCCATGTGCACATAATGACATCTTCTCGTGTTCGCCACCTTAATTTTATCATTTCACGGCGACGAATGCATTGAATGGACACTTTATTGAATCACTTCTATTGTATCTTGTTCTGTCATGTCTCGATTATTCCGGACGGTCTTGTGTGTAGTGGCGTATACCCGACTTGTGCACCTTGCCTGCCCGCTGGTAGAACGGTCCAGCAACACGCCAGTCTTGCGCCCATCTCGTTCTCACAGGTATCTGTACCGTGCTGCTGGTTTACTAGCATCAACGACTATCAATTTCACAAAGGTTCTTAATTTCCAAGAAAGAAATTGTGGATCGAAGAAATGAAGAATGTCAGCCTGTTGGCGGCTGTTGGAGTCGTCCCGGTTCGCACCCTAGTGGTCGTCGTCATCGTCGCATGCATCCAACATCTTGCTACAGCTGGTACTCGTGACAGCTACAACCTCCTGTCAACCAATCCCCTGCGCTTGCTGGGGAACTTCGCCGCCTTCATATTCTTCATCGGATTCTCGGCGACGATTCCAACCATAACATCCAACTTGAGCGAGCCCGAGCGTTGCCCTGTGGTCGTGGCCGTTGCCGCGCCATTCTACGTTAATACCTCGCTGACTCAATACTGCTTGGTTACAGAGGCTCTCTATTGAGCGTTCATACCGTCGTCGATGCCGTATCTGGGATGTGATGTCTCCACACGCCGTGACCGCTCAGGTGTGGGATGGATCATCAACTTCGTTGCTCTATAATACGACAGTGCTCCCCGTTCTGTAGGCGCTCGCCACTCTCGCCGTGATCAACTTCCATGCATCGGCCGGCTTTCAGACGCGTGCAGAGATTGCTACGCCAACCAGCATGTAGTGCCATCGTAGTGATCCATTACCATTTTAAGCGAATGCTGATTTTCGTTCGGGCCCTTACACGAACCCCCTACTCTGTGAAATTGCAGAGGATGACTCGTATACCCGTAGGAACTTCCATGATTGTTTGGTACATATCACTCTTTGTTGTTGTGTTTGTAGAGTGGATGTGCGGATTTTTGATGCTGTCATCCTGTTTCGGGCAACTATGACTTGTGACTGAGTCACTGTGGACTAGAGTTCGATTTGCTCCCGAGCTGCCAATAAACGTGGCGGTTTGTCGTTGCTCAAGGCGTTTCACATCTCTGTGAGGAGGTTCTCGGTAGTGGTTCTATACAGAAGGACTCGCGAGAGGGGTATCATCGTGGAAGTGAGACTATGATCATTGTATCGAAGTTCTATCATAGAACGTCTATGCCAGAGCAAAACTCTGATGGTGCAGAGGTTGGGAGTATTAACGGCGTTTGGCTTCACTCTGACCTGTTTGCCATTCATCCGTCTCAGAGCTAGCAGCCGAGCAGTAGCCGGTTTTTACAGTCATCTAGAATTTAGTGGCCACCACTGTTCAGTGGGACACGGGAAGGTTGCCCGACTCCATACCCAATCTGGGTTGATTCAGCGTTCTCTAGTATCCTACCTCCACATCCAGGGAGCGGAGGGCTGGGTCGAGCTCGAGTCCGCCATCACCACATCGTGATGATCATAATTATCACATCTAATGGTTGTGTCGGTTACTAGAGCTTCACTAGTGAACCCCATTGAAGTACTGCGGCCTTGGGCGTACAGCTTGTTGCGCACAAACTTCTGTGCGCTCATTGCCTTTGCGTGCCAATTTCGCTCACGGCGATCCTCCTACGTAGGATTGCTACCAGCCTGGCCACGAAAAGAACCGTGAGACGAAACAGCTGTGATGACGGCGAGCTTGACCTTGATCGGGCCCTCGGCAAAGGAAGTGGAATACTAGAGACTGCTGACCTGAGCCAGACGGGTTATGGAATAAAGCAGTTCTCGCCTGTCTTATTGAACAGTGTTGGCCATCAACTACTAGCTAGCACTGCCAGCTCGGCAGCGAGCGGACGCTACTGTCCAATTGCTGACTCCATCACTGCGGAGTATCAAGGAGGTCAAGGCTGAGCCACATACTGTACATATCCCTAATCTCTTCAACGTGGGAGCTTCGCGGCAACGCCGTGCTAGTCGCACTCGATGGCTCGTCCACGCCGAGCGCGTGAGCCTTCGAGCTGTTCGACATTGTTACACGAAGTTCCCGATGCTTAACCTCCGAACTTAGGCTCCATGGCGGGCGGACATGTGTTACTTCAGATTTCCCGGTGTTGGATCATGAATTCTCCCTCAGTGGAGAGTAGTGGAGACACGATGACACAATTTGGCAAATTGAATTTGCCATTGTGCCAAGAGCTCAATATGCCAGAACACATAATAGGTTGCCAATAGGTTCGAGACCGGTATCCGGAGCCGATCCCGGCAGTAATTGGGACAGTTGTTCCGTGGCGCCGAGCGCGACAGTAATACTTTGTGCAGCACGCGTGCACAAAGCGTTTCGTCTTCTAGCGTTTCGCTAGAAACCGTTTCATCATTACTCACTAATCACTTATCATACTTGTACTTTCTTAAGTTTTCCCAATTACTATGTCCTCCAGTAATTCTCAGTCTGCGTTGCGTTCAACTGGTGCCCAGACCCCAGTTGATCGTCTGAACATGACTCTTTCCGATATCATCCAAATGGATGGTATCGAAGAACCTTCAGAGCCAGTGAGCTCTCAAGGTGATCTTCCTGACGGAGAGCTGGAAGATATAAATCCAGCTTCCAGGACAGATAGCAACACTCCTGCTATCCAGCAGGAGGGTGATAAGCAAGTTCAAGAAGGCTCGGTTCTTGATGGAGAAAGTCGAGGTCTCAACTCGATTCCCAAGAATCCTCTGAATCCTGACGGAGAGCCGGAAGCGGCTCCCAGGATTGATCGAAAACAAGGCCAAAGGATGTCAGAGCTTCGTAAGAACGTCGTCAAGTTCTCTGGTACTCCAGAAGAAGATGTTGAAGAGTGGCTAGACAAGCTCGACATGGTTGCAGGACCAGATGGTTTTAATCTCAACTATCATGATCAAGCTTTGCTTTTGCGCTTATCCGTTTCGGGTGACGCGTATCAAGCAGTTCTGATGGTTCGACCTGGTGATCCTAAAACTGATCCCCTACAAAAAGGTTACTTGGCCCGTGTTCGCTCTGAGCTAAGAAAAAGGTTCGGTAAAAGTCCTGACCAAGCGGTTAACCAGTTGTGTGACATTAGCTTCACCAACTATAACACCGTTGACGAATATGCTACTGCTATCAATCGACTGGTAAGGCAGACATTCCCGAATATTCATCGAGCATGTCAGGGTGAGCTGAAGAAAATATTCTTCTATCGTGGACTACCTCACAATTTCCCAGCAAGTGCTTCGATTGAGCCGTTCTGTCTGGATCCGACCTCGACATTCGAGCAAGTCCTGGAAAAGGCCAGACTTTATTTCGACAGCAACTCGGAAGCACGTGTTGCTGCTCCGGGTGTCCGACGAAATATTGGCAAGGGCGGCAAAGGAAGAGGCAAAGGGAAAGGAAGAAGAGGTAACCACTTTTTCAAGCAAGCTGACTCTGGCAGGGACAAGGTTCATTGTGATTTCTGCCATCGGCGGAATCACACTGTCGAGACATGTAGAGATCTCGCAAGAGCTAGGATGCTTCTGAAGGTAAGCAAGCTCGGAGAGAGATTCAGGCCTATCAGCTCATCGCTACCTCTGCTAGCTGAGCCCGGAGTATGGTTTAACATGTCTTGTTGATTCAGGGTCCAGCGACACAATCATCACCCAAGCAGCCTTAGAGAAGGTCTATGGTGATAAGCGTCCAGTGGCGCGGCAGTCTGTCGCCATATCAACAATTAAAGGTCCACAATACTGTGATGTCCACAATATTCCTTCCTACGTGTTGAGTTGTAATCTTTTGAATGATAAGCACATGGAGGTCTTAGTGGTCAAGGCTGATCATCTTGTGAAAGTTGGCGATCACAGTGTTGATGTGATCCTGGGTTGCGACTGGATTCGAAAACATTCTCCAATCGTGATGAAGAAGGTTGGTACTAATGAGTTGACCATAGACCTCGCCCAGGAACAGCCTCGTGTGGCAGCAGCCGCGGCATCCATCAATAGGCAAGAAACTCTAACTAATGACGGCTTCAAGCAAACAGCTGTCATAGAGGATACCGATTTCAGGGCAGTAAGGTTGACAGGACCTGTGCATAGAGATGCAGCGTGATTGTGCCAATTATCAAGGCCTCATTATTAAAGGTCAGCATGGTGAAACCCGTTATATGCGATTGAACAGGTTAGGGTTCGGCGTAAACATAGCCCCCAAGGTCCTAAGACGCATTATTATGTATATTTTGCGCGAAGCTGGACTCGAAGATGCAATAGAGATATTCGTAGATGACATTCGAGTTCCAGTCGACTATATTGATAAAGTCGTCGCTGTGTTGAACCGAAATGGTTTTCCAACTTAGGATCCAGAGGAAAGCGAGTCTGCGCGAATCCTAGGCTTGCAGCGTGATGGAACCAACATGTGGAAACGACGCGAAGCGATCAAACCGATGAATGGAACAACCTATAAAAGTTTGAGATCATGGGTTGCTACTATCGCATCCTCGCATCTTCCTATTCTGAGTTGGCTATCACCTGCAGCCAGAGCATTGGAAAGGCTCGGGGTTATGGCCAACCCTACTGCAAAATCAACGGATTCTCTTGACCCAACGTTGATAGCCAAAGCTCGTAAGCTCTATAACGACATTCGGGCTACAGGCGATCCCGCTGAGGGAGTATTTACTGTTGACCCTGACGCTCCTTGGAAACTGTACACGGATGCATCAGCTGATGCCATTGGAGCTTGCCTCTACTTCGGAAACGACCTAGTAGAAGACAAGTCGTGGCTCAGAGATGTGAGAGATATCCGACCAATTGATACGGTAGAGCTGGAAGCCGCACTGAAAGGCTTGAATAATGTCGTGGTCCCTTGGCTGCGAGCATTAGGTATTAAACATGGAAAGAAAATAACCATGTACGTCGATAATAAACCGGTACTAGGTCAGCTATCTCGGAAGCAGGCGAAGCATTGGGTTGCTTCGAAAGGCTTGGCATCTGGAGCCGCCGAGGTAAGACTGCAAATGATCGACGACTTAGTAACATTATACAGGATAGATATAGTCTATCAGTATATCGAAAGTGAGCAGAATCCTGCTGATAAGCTCTCTCGCATCCCAAATTATCTTAGATGGGTGAGACCGTCTAGGAGATCGCCGAAAGTTTCGGCAGCGGGAGCAAAACAGGAGACCTGGCAAGACGTAAGTACTTGTAAAGATGGTGCCATATGGATCCCATCCTCGCAACTTCGTAACTTCGTGATGGACAATCACGACCATGAAGGAACCGAAGCGCTATACCAAAGACTCCATAAATGGGTCCGTGCCGAAGGACTTCGCAAAGTCTGCAAAGAGGTTGTTGATCAGTGTGACGTGTGCAAGCGTGGTAAGGCACACGCCAACCAAAACGCTGACGGTATTGACCAGACAACTGGAAAGAAGCGGAAGCGCGACCCAGAAGAGGTGCGTGCAGTGAGAAAATCCGCTATACCATTTAATAAAGTCCACATTGATGTGGTCGGTAACTATCGAACGGTATCTGGTCGGAAAGCATTCTTTGCAGTAACCCTTGTGGACAGTGCAACAGGTTATGCACTGGCAAAAGCTACCAGGGGAACTCCAGTTAGTGAAGATGTGGAGGCACTTTTTGCCCACATGTTCGAAATCCATCACACAACACCTCTTGTTGTATGGTCGGATTCTGGAAGGAACTTGGTATCCAAACGAGTAGAAGCGTTTTTATTGAAACATGACGTGCTCCATTTGACTACAGCGAAGAACACTTCACTGACGAATGGAAAGGTGGAGAGATTCCATCGCACACTCAATGAGTACTTACGAACACACGCCTCTCATGATGAGATCGGATGGCCCGAATTTTCGCGCCTAGTCCGCGAAGGTGTTGCGAAGTATAATACAACACCATTTCGTGGGATATCCGCTCACGACAAGGTCTTTAGGTTTCCACCGCAATGTGAACCTTATCGACCCGTCGAAACGAGAGATGAATGGGATGTGCTATGCACGCCCACTACCTCAGAATGGGGAAAAGGTCTCGAGCCAGGAACAGATGTATTATATCGAAATCCTAGGCCGAATAACAAACTCACTGACAGATGGCTTGATGCCACCATAGAAGCCAGAGTTGGTCCTAAGACCTATACCTTGAAAGACCATCCAGGCAAATTTGACCTGAAGGATATCAAGCTATTGTCTCCGATCGGTGAAGAATCGGACCAAGCATGAGATGTGTGACGAGCGTCTTCGTCCTGTCGAGGCTACCAGTCCTTACATGTATAGCATGGTCTAGTATATTCGCATCTCGCCTCTTGGACTGCAGTGACTCAGCAAGGAGGTCTCTGTGGATCGGCAGGTTGCTCCAAGTTGGAGGTCATATATGGCACTCCAAGTAAGCTCGATTCCATATACCACCATGCTAAGATGTTGAAAGACTCCTGCCTTGTGTTTAAGCACTCAGGCAGAACCCTACGCCCCTACGACGACGGACGCATCCTCTCACCTCTCTCTTGTCCTCATGTTCTGTGCCATCATAAAATGATTGATACATATCTCATCGCTAGATATTGTACGACACACAAAAAAAAAGGACAGGGAGAGAGGGGGTGAGTGGAGAGTAGTGGAGACACGATGACACAATTTGCCATTGTGCCAAGAGCTCAATATGCCAGAACGCATAATAGGTTGCCACTAGGTTCGAGACCGGTATCCGGAGCCGATCCCGGCAGTGATTGGGACAGTTGTTCCGTGGCGCCGAGCGCGACACTTATACTTTGTGCAGCACGCGTGCACAAAGCGTTTCGTCTTCTAGCGTTTCGCTAGAAACCGTTTCATCATTATTCACTAATCACTTATCATACTTGTACTTTCTTAAGTTTTCCCAATTACTATGTCCTCCAGTAATTCTCAGTCTGCGTTGCGTTCAACTCCCTCCAAATCCCCCCTCTCTGATTCTCCGAGCCCGCTGAAGGGGCTGGGCTGGTTTAGAGCCGCCTGTACCATAGTGATGAGCTGTGTTGGAGTCGGTATTCTGGCGTTACCGGGCACGGGCCCACGCTCCGGCTGGCTTGGGTGTATCATCGGCTTCGCTGTTGCCGCAACCATCGTCTTCTACTGCAACCTCCTTCTCTGGCGAACTCTCCGCCTCGCCGCTGAAGGCGAATGCCAAGTGGTCAGGTCCCACGAGCAAGCTGTACGAAATTCTTTCGGCATCGCTGCTTCGATCTACATCGGGTTCATAATCCACATAACCCTCGGTTCAGTGTGTTGCGCGATGCTCATCCTCATGGGATCTACATGTCAAGCCATGACTCAGGTTCTCGATAAGCGTACCTGGATCGCTCTCTGGACGCTCGTAGGCATACCTTTCTCATGGATAAAGGAGATCAAGGATGTTGGCCTTGTCGCGGCTGTTGGTGTTCTGTCTGCCTCGACTATGGTTATTGTTATAATTGCCGCTTCGGCTGACAGAATGGTCGCTGATGGCATCCCTCAAGATCTCATAGTCGGACCTCGAAGTGCTATCGATTTCTTGTCGACCCTGGCCACCTACTTCTTCGTCAACGGCTTCGCTGCCTCGACGCCTACGGTGTGCTACCATATGAACAATCCCATGGAATTCCCTAAAACGCTGATCGTCGCGATGATCTTCATCGCATTTGTCTACATGACCGTCATGGAGCTTGGCTACGTAGGCTATGGTCAGTCCCTGTCGAACGTCGATACAATCGTTAACGCCATATCCCCAAGTGGCGAACCTCTCGACGTCTTCGGGTGGCTCATAAATCTTGCGGTACTTACTGTCATGTTGCCACATTTCCTCGTCATGTTCACCCCGACGGCAAAGCAAATTGACGTACTGTGCTTCAGTGTTGGCGATAAGAGGCAGTGGTCCACCTTCCAGTCCAAGCTGCTCTGTCTGGTCGCTCGGACCTGCCTCGTCGTACTCGAAGGATTCATCGCCATAGTCGTCCCCAAGGTCAGTAGTATTGTCAGCCTCATCGGTGCTTTCTGTATTATTCAGTTCACAATCTTCTTTCCAGTTGCGTGCTACCATAAGTTGAGAAAACGTGATCACTTATCGGTTTCGCGATGGGAGATACTCCTTCAAGTACTTCTCGTTGCGATCGGATTCGTTGTGATGGGGACGGGCCTGTATGGCACTGTTACCCGATTCTGAGATCCAGTGATCAGTACTGATACAGCACTTTTCAGTCCACGAGCGAAGCTTCTTGCTTCATAGGTCGTCGTAGGCTGAAAATGAGCAGTCCCGGCTGCTTAGCTACACCGTGGAACTACCGACCCTCGTGCACATTGACATGAAGTGGCACCCATTGAGTCTTATTCAAAAATGTTTTACTTCCCAGTCACGTCTGAGCCGTCTCCTTGGCCCTTCTTTTACCAGTCTCTTATTTTGTTGTTAAGAGCGAGAGTTCGTTGAAGGGAGAATACGCAAGAGCTTATGTGGAAACAAGTCCCCGGAGTGAGGCTGCTCATATGCGCAGTCTCCCCTTGGCTGCTGTTCGGGTTATGTGCACCTACTGACACCTTGTCGTGCTCGCCGCCTTAACTTCATCATCTCACGGCAACGAATGAAATGAATGGACACTTTGTTGAACCAATTTTATTGTATCTTGTTATGTCATGTCTCCGCTGTTCTGGACAGTGTTGTGTGTAGTGGGGTATTTCCGACTTGTGCAGGTCGCATGTCTGGCGGAAGGTTGCCCAGCAGCATGACTAACTCATGTCCACCTTGTTCTCACAGCTATTTGTGCTGTGCTGTTGGTATTACTGGCATCAACGGTTTGCATCCTCGCATGTGTCGTACTCGTGACACGTACAACCTCCCGCCAACAAACCCCCAGCGCTGGGTAACTTGTGTCGGTTGCGTGGATGTGGGGATCTATGCCATCGATGCTATGGTGATGTCACCCGGCTCAAGGCAACTGCGTCTTGACAAAGACGGTCTTGTGACTGAGCCACTCTAGACTAGAATTCGTTTGGCTCACGAGCTGCCAACAAGCGTTGCGGTTTGTCGTAGCCTAAGGCGTTTCACATCTCTGCGAAGAAATTCTCGGTGGGAGTTCTATACAGATGGATTTACGAGAACGGAATCACGGCGATAGTGAGACTATGATCTTCGTAATAGAGTTCAATGCTAGACTGAAATTCTCATGATGCAGAGGCTTGGTCGTGTGAACAATGTGTGAATTCGCTCTGACCTCTTTGCCATTGATCAGTGTCAGGGGCACCAACCGGGTAGTAGCCGGTATCCACTGTGAACAAGAAGTTAGTGGCCACCCTTGCTCAGGAGAACACAGGAGAACTATCCGACTCCGTACCCAATCTGGTTCGAGTCAGCGGTCTCTAGTATCCTACCTCCACATCCAGGGAGAGGACAGCTGAGTCGAGCTCGCTTCCGCCATCATAACATTGTGATGATCACCCCCATTACAACTTTATGCTTCTTTCGTTTTGGGAGAGCGTTACTGGCTCTAGCAGTGAACCTCATTGAAGTACTGCGGTGCACTATAGTGGCAACTGCCTCCATTGCTGCTGCGTACCATGCATCCCAACCTTGCTCTTTGGGCGCCCTAACGCTCGTTGTACGTGCGTTCGTCCCAGCTAACACGTGCGTTACTCGTGATGCTATTGAACATACGTTCGCCCTTCATCCACAGAGAGATCAGCTTTCTCCGAACCTCTCCCGAGTCCGGTTCTACCTTTCTTCGAGCCCCGTCTCAAATAGTTACACTGCACTGAGTTCTATTGCAGCGGCCCTGGCCACACAGCTCATTGCGCGCAAATCTTTGTGCGCCCATTGCCTCTGCGTTGCAATTCCGCTCACGCCGATCCTCCTACGTAGGATTGCTACCAGTAATGAGGTGCTAGCAAGGAACAGACCCGCGAGACGAAACAGCTGTGATGACGGTGAGGCTCGACCTTGATCCAGCCCTCCGCAACGGGAGTAGAATATTCCTGATTTGACACAGACAGCTTATGGAGTGAAGCAGTTTTCTCGTTTCCAATTAAACAGTGGTGGCCATCAACTACTAGTTGACGCTGCCGACTGCCAGCTCGGCACCGAGCAGAGGCTACTGTCCGCTTGCTGACCCTGGCACTGTCGAATATCGATATGTTTAGGCCATAGACACACACTTCACATACTCTCCATCTGTGCATCATGGGAGTATCGCAGCAAGGCAGTGCTAGCCGCACTGTGATTGCTCGTTTTCCGCGCTGGTCGTGTGAGTTTTCGAGTTGTACTACCTGGTTTCACGAAGTTCCCCATCCTGAGTTGGGATGCTGCTACGTCGCGTCTGCTGCTTGGCCTTCGAGTTCAGACTCCCTAGCGGGCGGTCATGTGTCACCTCAGATCACCCGGTGTTGGATCATGATTTCTCCATCCAAATCCCTCGATGATGCTCCGAGCCCGCTGAAGGGGCTCGGCTGGTTTAGAGCCGCCTGTACCATAGTGATGAGCTGTGTTGGAGTCGGTATTCTGGCGTTACCGGGCACGGGCCCACGCTCCGGCTGGCTTGGGTGTATCATCGGCTTCGTTATTGCCGCAACCATCGTCTTCTACTGCAACCTCCTTCTCTGGCGAACTCTCCGCCTCGCCGCCGAGGGCGAATGCCAAGTGGTCAGGTCCTACGAGCAAGCCGGTCGAGCTTCTTTCGGCATCGCTGCTTCGATCTACATCGGGTTTATAATCCACATAACCCTCGGTTCAGTCTGTTGCGCGATGCTCATCCTCATGGGATCTACATGTCAGGCCATGACTCACGTTCTCGATAAGCGTACATGGATCGCGCTCTGGACGCTCGTAGGCATACCTTTCTCATGGATAAAGGAGATCAAGGATGTTGGCCTTGTCGCGGCTGTTGGTGTTCTGTCTGCTTCGACTATGGTTATTGTCATAATTGCTGCTTCGGCTGACAGAATGGTCGCTGATGGCATCCCTCAAGATCTCATAGTCGGACCTCGAAGTGCTATCGATTTCTTGTCGACCCTAGCCACCTACTTCTTCGTCAACGGCTTCGCTGCCTCGACGCCTACGGTGTGCTACCATATGAACAATCCCATGGAATTCCCTAAAACGCTGATCGTCGCGATGATCTTCATCGCATTTGTCTACATGACCGCCATGGAGCTTGGCTACGTAGCCTATGGTCAGTCCCTGTCGAACGTCGATACAATCGTGAACGCCATATCCCCAAGTGGTGAACCTCTCGACGTCTTCGGGTGGCTCATAAATCTTGCGGTGCTTATTGTCATGTTGCCGCATTACCTGGTCATGTTCACTCCTACGGCAAAACAGCTTGACGTGCTGTGCTTCAGTGTTGGCGATAAGAGGCAGTGGTCTGCCTTCCAGTCCAAGCTGCTCTGTCTGGTCGCTCGGACCTGCCTCGTCATTCTTGAAGGATTCATCGCCATAGTCGTCCCCAAGGTCAGTAGTATTGTCAGCCTCATCGGTGCTTTCTGTATGGTTCAGTTCACAATCTTCTTTCCAGTTGCGTGCTACCATAAGTTGAGAAAGCATCATCACTTACCGGCTTCGCGATGGGAGATACTCCTTCAAGTACTTCTCGTTGCGATCGGATTCGTTGTGATGGTGACGGGCCTGTATGGCGCTGTTACCCGATTCTGAGATCCAGTCAGCAGTGCTCATTCGGGCACATTCAAGTTGAAGGAATTGGGTAGCCGTCGATACACCTTTCACGCGTCATCTTTGTCAACACGTCATGGCAACTTTGTCGGCGAAGCTTCTCCTCGCCCTACTTGCCGTGGCTTACACGCCCTCGGCAACCGAGGCTTCGCTCCGCTGTTTTGTGCCTCTTGTACACGGGGTTAATCAGTCCACGTAATTTCATCAAGTTTTTAGGGTTTATGATACTTAGTCACGTCCGCGTTTTTAGTCTGTCTGGTTGCTACAATGCAGTCTGAAGCTTTTACTGTCAGTGTTGGAGTTTTGCCGAGTTATTCTGCGAAGAGTGTGTCAGGCTTCCCCTGCGTTAGCGTATGACTGATCCGGCCAAAACTCCTCGTGCTGATGCCCGCGGCAAGTCATCTGGCATTGGTTGGTTTAGAGGGGCTTGCACACTAACGATGACCGCCGTTGGAATCGGAATTCTGGCGCTGCCGGGCACCGCCACTCGTTCCGGCTGGCTCGGCGGGCTCATCGGCCTGACCGTGGCCGCGACCATCGTATTTTACAATAACCATCTGCTGTGGCGAACTCTCCGTCTCGCCGCCGAAGGCGAAGGTGAGGTGGTCAGGTGCTATGAGCAAGCTGCCGGAGCTGCTTTCGGTATCGGTGGCTCGATTCACCTCGGGTTTGTGCTCCACGTCACACTCGGTACAGCGTGTTCCGTGATGCTCTTATTACTGGCATCCACATGTGAAGCGATGGCTCGCGCTCTTGACAAGCGCGCCTGGATCGCCCTCTGGACGATCGTAGGCATACCCCTATCTTGGATGAAAGAGGTCAAGAATGTCGGTGTCGTCGCGGCTGTTGGTGTCCTATCTGCCTCACTTATGGTAATCGTCATGATCGCCGCCTCGGCCAACAAGTTGATCACAGATGGCGTCGGTGAAGATGTCATAGCCGGACCTCGCAGTGCTGTCGATTTCCTATCGATATTCGCGACCTACTTTTATGCTTACGGTATAAGCGCAACGACTCCCACGGTGTGCTACAATATGAACGATCCCTTGGATTTTCCGAAGTCGTTGATTGTCGCGATGATCTTTTGCACTGGCGTGTACCTAACCGCTATGGAGCTCGGCTACGCAGCTTATGGCCAGTCTCTATCCAAAGCGGACACGATCGCAGACGCAATATCTCCACCACGTCAGCCTCTCACCGTCTTCGGTTGGCTCATTAATCTTGTGATACTCATGGTCGTCCTATCGCATTTCCTCGTGCTGTTCACGCCTACAGCGAAGCAGCTTGACGCTTTGTGCGCTAGTGTTGGTGATAGGAGGCGGTGGTCCGACTTTCAGTCCAAGGTCGCCTGTCTCGTCGGTCGAACGTGTCTCGTCATACTTGAGGGATTAATCGCCATAGTCGTTCCCAAGGTCAGTAGTCTTGTCAGCTTAATCGGTGCCTTCTGTGTGACTCAGTACGCAATCTTCTTTCCAGTCGCGTGCTACGTTAAGATCAAAAGACGGAAGCAGATGCCCGCTGCAAAATGGGAACTCCTTCTGTTCGTGTTGCTCAGCGTTATCGGGCTTGTAGTGATGGCGATGGGTGTCTATGGCGCCGTCGTCCAATTCTGAGGTTCCACAAGCATCATGTAGCGGAACATTCTGTCGTCATATCAAGCGGGATTCATCTCCGAGCTGTGGTCTGTGAGTCACAGACTGGGACGATTTGCCTCACAGCGCATTGCAAGGTCACTGATAAAGACTCTTCAGCACAACTTGTACTCTTTATAAATATGTTTAACAATCATGTTCTAATTTTCCGGTATGCGCGGCTTCGCCGCGTTGCGCCGTGTCAAACGCTCCTGTATGAGTAGAAATGCTTCAGTCGTATCAGCACGACGTCTCGTTATCTCGCGAGAGTCGTGGTTGCATCATATTCCGTCATCCCGCTCCATTGTCTGCGATTCTCTTCATTAACGAGTGCATCTGTCTTGTTGGTGGTACGGGAGCACCCTACACTAGTTATGCCATCCAGGAAGCCCCAGGGGCCCAGGGTCAGGTAGATTCCTCGAGCGCGACGAGAGAAGTGCGGTGGTCCTATCCAACTGCATCTTTAGCTCAACGATCAACCTCGCCAACAGGCCATGATCATGACTTGAGGATTACAACAGCATCTAATGCATCGGCCCATCATCAGAGAGCCGACTGCATCCAATCGATGCAGACCTGAGATGACGAACGCAGGGACTACAAGATATTGAACTCCGCTCCTTCGTAACCCACCGATGCCGAAGAATTACGAGACTGGTCCATTCCAGTCCACGCGCGACTGTCAAGCAGGACTGGAATGTGCACTGGGTGTTAGTAAGCGAGACTCGGCCATAACTATGAAACTTGGGCAACAGTAGCAGCTCTGGCTTTAACCTCATCGAGCTCCGGCAAACAAGGCACCACTGGAAAGTCTAAGGCGTGACGAAGCTGCGAGACAGCGGCGGCGCCAACCTCAGACGCAGGTGTGGGTGTGCCCAGTTAGAGCTGAAATAAAACTATCGACCTTATGTCCCATCGTGGTTCTCCGAAACCCGATTTGGCGACTCGCTAGCGACCCCACGCAGCGCGTTTGATGCAGGCTCGATTGTGTGATCGTCTCCATCTCGTAACTAAAGGCGCTTACTTTTTCCGAGAAGTCTTCCCGCTCGCAGGGCATCACCAAGCCGTGCACGCTCAGAACACGAGACTCGTTATGGTTGAAAGTCACATTCTCATGAAAGTCATGAAAGCTGTGCCATCAGCTGCTATCGCTGCTGGAGCTCTCACCCTCGACATCGACATCGTCCACCTTCGGCGACGCGAACCACTTCACCTGAAGATCTCAAAGGTCACGAGCGCTCAAATACGCGTCAACTCACGAAATCGAAAAATTCCACCTTCCCAGATTTATCCGCATCCAGCTCTGCGCGTGCCATGCCTATCTCTTCTTCAGTAAGCTCCTCGCCGAGAACCTCGAAGAGCCTCTTCAGTTCATCCGACTCGATGTTTCCCGATCGGTCAGCATCGTATCTGTCGAACACCTGCGGGGACGAATCATCTCCAACATGCATCCCAAATCCGAAAACGAGCTCACTCGCTTCAAGTGGCATAAATTGTTCAAACTGATTTTCATCTCTTGCGCCTTGTTAGTGAGTTCGGCTCGGCTCATGTTGTATCTGCTCTTTCATGCATTGGGCCACTCCACAGTGAACCAACCGGGACAAGAAGAGCTTCTCTATTTCCTCGGTGGGGATCTCTTCTCCTAAAGAGCAGATAACAGAACGCAGGGGACTTCGCTGAAGACGGGACTGCCGGTGAAGCACAGCGCCACTTACGCTCCGCAGCCAGAAAAGCTCGAGTGCTCGTCATTGGTGGAACCTGATACGACAAGAATCGAAGATACGCGGCTATAGCGAGTGACAGTGGCGGTAAGGATACCGTTGAGTCGGGAACTCACGTCTTGTGTAACACTTTTATCGGCGGATGTCATCGGAGCGACAAACTCGTCGTAACTGCGTGGAAGATATCCGGTGGAGCTGACTATGTAGACCGCAGAGCACGGGGTGACAGCGGTGACCAAGATGGATTACCCGAGGGAGTGCGACGCTGCGGAGTCCATGGAGGCCTCAGTGAAGTAGGAAACTTTCTTCTCCCTTCCGGCGCTGACCTGCAATGAAGGGGTTTCCGCCTTCATGCCCACCGGCGAACATTTGTCCACAAAAAGACACGAGACGTTGAAGTGACTACCGCGACCTGACACTCTAGGAGGGGAAACCACCGTCAGCCGGGGATCCATGGTCTATGATCTCAGTACGCTGGCACGGTAGAAAGCCAACTCACGTCTCTTCTCAATGGAGGCCTTTGCCTTCCTCCTCAAGTCAGTCAAGCTGCATGGTCGATCGAGATTGGCGATGTTGTCCTCGTCGCTAGAGGAATAATCCGACCGGACAGTACCTAGCGTGATCGGCCGCGTGCCGTCTCGTCAACTGCTAGCGACATATGAGCCTCAGATAGAAACGAGCTTTCCCTCACTTCCAGACTTGCGTCTCTGTGCCACAACTGGTGCTTGGATCGCCGGACGCGTCAGGCGAGCCACCGGCAGCTCCCCAGTGCGCACTAGCGGCGTTCCTTCTCTCGCCCTACACAGGAGTCTGACCCATCGAGATGGTAGCAGTGAAAAACCATTTACATTCCGGAGCGGGCCGAGGGAGGGGAAGATCTTGCAGACATCGGCACCTACAGCGAAGGGTAGCGACATCAGCCACGATGGCCCCTTACAGCCAGCATGTATCCGAAGGGTCGCTCGCCCGCAGGCATACCAGTATTGGGAATGGCATCAGCCCATCTGCTGAGGGAGCGCTCGATGTAGTCGAGGTACTTGAGAAGTAGATCACCGTCACCTGATGTGCTCAGGATACATCCGAAGACTATTGTGCAGCTCATTTTTCTCCTATCAGCGGTTGGACACCGAGCGCTACCCCTCAAGCACCAACTTCCAGCCCTATCGGACCTCACCTTGCATTCCCGAGTCAGCATCCTGTGCGACTCTCTTCCTTGGCGACCGTGGCTGCTGATCCTCCTCGAGGCGAGATGGATCGCCGAGACCTCGACGCTGAGAGACTGAACTCGCCCGTAGCCTTCGCCCGGTTTGATAACTCGGCGACAGCTCACCTCTTTGTGAAGAGCCTTGGCTATCTCTCTAGCAGTTGACAGAGCCTCATCGATGACGACGGTTAGGATATTCCCCAGGGCTTTGGAATTGCTCTGAACACCTTCCTTCTTTTCATCAATATCCCTGCTGAGTCCCGCCAGTGCCTGAACGATGGAATGGTGCTCCATCACATCACGGACACCCGCCAGCATGGTAGCTAGGCAGATGAACAATATCATCCGCCTCTCCCACGGAGGTAGACGACAGGCTTCTCTATCGACGCTCATACTCGCTGCCTCTTCTGAATGTCGCCTGCGACTCTGGCGTGATGCATGCCCAGGGCCTTCTTGAGCTTCCCATTCTCTTTCACCCACCCCTCGATGTCTTGTGACAGAGTATTCGAGTAGGTCGCTAGTCTAGCAGAGAAGCAAGGCCTCTTGACTCGACCAACTCTGCTGTACTCAGTGAGTACTACTCACCCGAAGTTCTGCTCCTCGAGTTTGACGAAGATCCTCACTATCTCTGCGACTTCTGTGATACCAGTGGCCTGCTTGATTGTACGAAAGGCCTGAGAAAAGTAACATTCTCCTTCACATGAGAATACTCAACCCCCAAAAGGCCGATCACAAGTTTTCGGATCGCTTTCATCCCCGGATATAACGAGCAGGTTTCGACAAACGCCCGTGGTCGAAGTGACGCAGCAATCAACAGGCTACGCGGGAAGAAGCTTTCAAGTCGGCCCCGGTGCGAATTTGTGTGCGCACCTGCTCGAAGACTTCGCTATTCCTCTTATGCTGCCGAATATGCCTTCTCTGTATAGAGTTCAGAAAGGCCAGCTTCAAGATCCCTGAGCTAAGATTCATCCTCGCCCCAGCCGCCCATCGACACACTTTTCATGGTATTCATCTCGGAGAAGGTCCCCTCTTCAGAAGCGCTGGTGTATCCTGTCTGAAGCCCAACAGTGCGCGGAATCGACATGCATTTCACCGACCAGCATCGTCTCCCTTGCAGATGAGGAGGCAAAACGCACGACGCTACGACGGTCACCTACTGACTTTTTATAAGGGAAGACATCTCAGTAGTCCGAAAAAAATCACCTTGGCTGTCTGAGGGGTTCACGCTAGGCCTTTGCCTGAGAACGTCGCGACTGTTCTGTATCTCCCACTCGTGGCTCTCGCGACTGCTGTCTGTGATCTGCTTCTTGATATCTGCGATTCACTGCCTTCGACAGTTTCACGAAACTTTGGCCAAGAACATAGCGGTGGATAAAACATTGCGGAGCTGGTCTCCGAGATGACACGCCGAGATGTTGCTCACCGCGAACTTCCTCCCTGAAAGCTCGCTTCTCAGAGTCCTTAGCGGCTGTCAACTCGGATAGTTTTCGTTGACAGTCGGCGGTTGCTTTCCTGTCCGACTCGAAGGCAGCACTGACCTCAGACAGGGAAGCGGTGATAGATTTGACCTGCGACGCCGCGAAGGAGGCTGTGGTGCGGGCGACCAATCATGACGAGAGAGTACACAGAGAAATACTTAATCGGTGTCAATGGTAAGATGATGCCTTGCCTCGTCAATGCTCTTCTGAAGGGCGTCATAGACATGCACTTTCTCCATCCGCAAGTCATCAATTCTGTGCCTCATCTCGCGTACGTTGTCATTCATAGTGTTCAACTTGGCAGTAGACTTGCTTATTCTGACCATACCCTTTCATGACTTCGGTCATGCTTTGAAGTCGCCTAAGGGCTGCTCACCGGCTTTCAAGCGACCTCATGGCACCGGGTGAGCAACTCTGCAGTATTTCTTTCACTCGACTGAAGAGAGTCGATTGTCTACCCCGGCTTCCTGTGAAGCCTACTTGTTGTAGCCGCTGGACCCCGGCGACGTATCATTCGCCATGGCTTTCTCTCGGTATCTTAACTCTGCATAAATCAAGCTAGCGAGTATGAGCTCCCTACATGTCCTGTTCGGTCTTTTGTTTCTTCGAGGGCAGAACCTTATCATCGAACTCAGCTCGGGCCCGGGAGAAATCCTCGAACAGTTTCCCTGAAGAACGCCCGAGCGTTGTCAGCGTTAGCGAGTTACCCGGGGCGTGGCGAGGAGAGGCCTAGGAGAGAGAGTCACCCAAACGTCGACGCTCTAGCTCCAGCTTCCGCGTCGTGACTTCGATATCGCGGTGTAGCAGTTGCAGGTAAGAAGAAGCGGAGGAGCCACGAGGCGGGGCGGGCATCTCGGAGGAGTGTACTAAACCGATGCCGACAACGCTGCCGTAGGGGAGGTTCCCCAGCGCGGATGCATCCTTCGAAGATGCGACGTTCCATCCCTGCCGGGCTGGGTGATCACATCACCGAGACCGCGTGTGAAACACGGTTGCAGCATGGCAATGCCATGATGTCATGATGGCATCGTGAACAAGCCACACGGGTGCCAGTTCGTAATGAACCACAATGAGAGGCTCACATCGAGAGGTGGAAGGAGTATCTTGAACAGCGTGAGAGACGCAGGCTAGGTGAGAATCCTAGAGACCGTGAAAATCGTGATGAACCTTGGCGATAAACGGGTGATAAGGTGAACTCTAGGTGATAAACCTTGAGATCGAAAATCAAATCGAGACGACACCAACGGACGCACAGATCGGCATCCCGTAATGAGACCGGTTTTGGCCGGAGTTGAGGTACTAACGCAACACATCAGCACAACTCCGGACACCAGCCGAAAAGCCCCTCCGATTAAGATCATCAATAGTGTCATGACAGGCCCTTGAAGAGACTCAGACTAGCATCCTCAGAATACAGTAGCTCATCATCAGCCGTGAACAGCGGTGTGCACCCCCGCCTGAGGTGGACAAGAAACGCTCAACTCCGAGACGGCCAAGTTAACGCGGCTGGATGATCAGCTCGAGAACATCCTCACAAAGTCAATGGCACGAAAGTGGTAATGAGGATTCGATAATATTTCACACAAAACTCGCTGGGCGGGTCGAGATGAGGTGCCTAGTTCAACCTAGGCAAGATCGCAAGACAATCGTCGGTTGCCCCACGAACATCTGCAGCCCCGGTGCTCACCGCTGCTGTGGGGGGCACCGGGAAGGGTACGGGAAGCAGTAGCAAGGGGACGATCATCTTCCCTCGATGCTCCGGCCTGGCCGACAGGACCCTGAGCATGACAAACTAAAACTGCAACACGAGTACGACCTCACCTCTCTGGACCGCGGCCGTGCCTCAGTCGCTGATGGCTGATAGACAACAGCGTATCGCTCTTCAGTTAACGGCGACCAGCCACTGCTCCCATCGCCATGGGTGAGTTCCAAAGGCTCGTCATCGAGCGGGACAACAGCCCCGCCCCTGTGCCGCCGAGCATCATCGTAGCCATCTCGATCCGAACAGGAGCCCGACCTCGGCGAAAATTGCACTCTACTTTCCCAGGGATGACGCCACGGAGCCTCAGTTGAAGCTTGGCCTCCAGGATACTCGCTGTATTCCCCAAGCTCATCATAATCACTAACATCCGAAGGCTCTCGGGACGAGTCCGATGCTACCGACCCGGCCAGTGAGTGGTTCACTGAGGCACTCTGTGAACCCCTCATGCCCTGCCGCAAAAGCGTGCGCGTCTCCTCGAAGAGCGTTGGAACACCACCCGATGAAATTGTTTCGCTCTGGCTACGGTGAACACTCGCGGGATAGGTTGGTGGCTCTGGCACAATAAACTGGTTGTCCTCTGATGGAAAGGACGTGCTCCTCGCTCGGCCGATCGCGAATACACGATGGCTTTCCAGCGCCTCCGCCACTTCTCTCTGTCGCGGAACTTTCCTTCTCCTACGCAAACCCCTCTCAAGATCAACCAGGGTATGCTTGGAGTAGACTGAACCACTTACAACCTGAATGTGAAGAGCGCGATCTTTAGGGGCCCGACGACTTCCAGAGCTCGTGAATCCACAAGCCAATCGGCGTTCTTGTTATCAAGGACTATTGCGCCACCCCACGCCTCATATTAGAGCCTCAGCGTTGCAAAGCCGTTCACGGCGTTCGTTTTGCTACGGGTTAGAGGGTTCTTTCGAGGCACGGAGAGAACACAACCTACATCAACGAAGAACTTCACGGTCGCTTTAACGACGGCTACGGCCCTCCGCCCGAAATGTGCCGCATTCTCAAAAGCCTCTTCCAGCACCGAATCAGTTTTCGGGCTTTTTCGCGGATGATCCCTGATCGAAACACGACGGGCTGGAACAGTGTGCGTGTAGATTCAGGACGTACTCTGGGAGCTCCTCTAACGCACACCTGACGTACCGCAGCCACCGTTTAAGCTGCAATCTCAAGGCCGATGTCAACTTTGTCACATGGTGAGAAATTGAAAAGGGTTTCCCGCGGCGGCGCCCCGATGATCTCATCTGAGGACCGAGGGGCTGTCACCGTTGGCTAATGCACACAGGCCTCAAACCGAGACACCGGATCGTTGCCAACTTTACGCTCGAGCCTGAGTTGTCATGGCACTGCCATGGCAGGACGTCTTCCTCATCGTCGTACTCGCTACCGGAGGATGAACTAGTATCACCATACCAGTGAGGAGTCCTACACAAGATGACTTCACCTCACCGATCGCTGCTCCATGGAAGACCATTCGAAAACAGTATCATTCGTCAGAGCGATATACCTTCTAGGTAAGCTATATATAGGCAGCCTATATATAGCTATAGGCGTAGAAAGCCTTATCCGCTGAATAGGTTTCTGAATGGTATAGTTGTTGCGTCGGAACACTCAGCCATGTCAATAGTTGGAGTAGTTTCGAGTTCTCCCGTCTCATCTACGCTTGGTCGTACGCTGGTGGCCGGTGACTGGCGACGCAAGTGAGCTCGAAAGCTTGCTCGGCTCACCGATGTGATGGTCTCGTAGCGTCGTGAGGAGAGTTCCCTGGCGGTTCTGCGTTCATGCGGCGGGAAGGGGATGATGCCTTTCTGTATCTGGGCGCTCGAAATACTCGGTTTCCACATTCCGAGACTACGGAGTGCAGTGATGCTGCGAACGGGGAGAGATAAACTACAGTTGTTCTCTACCGCAAGTTCGAGTTTTGTTCAGCCTGATGATGCCCATCGTTCCACCAGAGAACTTCACCACTTCTTTGGTTATAATGATACCAGCGGTTCGATGACCGATCGAAGCACCTGAAGCTCACCAAAATGGCTCCATCAGGTCTCCATCAACTGGTCGAGGAAAGGAGTAGAATCCCCTATTCGTTCGAATCCTAACGGTTCGGTTAACGGCTGGAAAGTCCTCAAGTTCTCACGATGCCCCGAAACCTCTTACTCCAGCCAATCCCTGCCATTTAGAGAGCCGATTGTGACTGGCTGGAGAATCGTAGGTCCAGTTTCCATGGCTGACGTGTAAGGAAGTATGGAAGCCTCAATGGTGTAGGAGTTCTCGCCTTGCGCGCTCAGCTCTACTCGTGCACAAAAATTGCTGTTTAAGCACTGTGACGTGCTGTATATTTCTGTCTATTTCCCACTTCTCAAGCTTCTGATACCATCAGACTGATGGGCTTTCCCCAACTATGTCCTGCCCCGCCTTGGCCGAGTTCAGCCGGAGTGTTCAATTATTGAACACTCGGACTAAACCCGGCCTCTTTGAACTTCAATAGACCTTCTCCTGAGACTCGAGAGCGCTACCATGAGCGAAGTCTGCCAGCACGCGTTCAAAAGGTCGGCCACAGGGGTGCTCCCAGAAGTGATCTCATCCCTGACTATTGAACACGCAAGCGCAGTTATCTGTATTTATCGAGTAATTAAGCTTTCAGACTATGTTTTACATTGGTGTGGGGCACTGAAGTACCCCCACACCGGTGTAGTCCAACTGGGGCAGTGCCAATTCGGGCAGTGGTTAATTCGTACACTTACCAACTGGGACAGGGGCAAGTCGGACACTCGTGTCAAGGTGGTGCCAAGTCGGGCACCTCAACTAAGTACCAACTGGGACATTACCGATTGAGACACCACGAAAACGCTCACTCGGACAGTACCAACTCGGTCACTTACCTGCCCGGCCATATGAGCTTGATTTTCGCGAACCGTTCGCGAAAATCAAGCTCATATGGTTGCTATGCTCCGCGAGCGCTCACTCCATGTGCAGCTTCATTCGCCCAGCGCGGGGATCGAACCCGGATCGCGTTCGTGGCAGTCCAACGTGTTAACCGCTAGACCAATAGCACCTTAATAAATTTTTGCGCTACCTTTAAGCCCATAGCTCCCGGGGTCCATTGCAGTCACGCGCCATAATATTCATTTTTCAACGAAATCTTTTCATTATTCCTCATAAAACCTGAATGTTTCTCCCTCAGATACTCTCCTCTTTTCATGTCTAATCTCATCCCAGATTGGGATCAGCCAATGCCACTTCTGTGGACGTCAAGCACTCAGCCGCCGATTAATCTCTCCCAGGCTTGGTCTACAGCGGGTCAACCTCCCACACAGCAAGGTATTTCCCATATCATCATCCACTTGTCACTTTACGTACTCTTCTCAGCAACAGCTTCCAGTGAAGAGATGCCACTACATCCCTATGTCCTCGACAACATGCAGCTGGGCCCTCTCGACTTTATCCTAGATAACGAGCTCTGGGTTCCACCATTACTGGCATTCTTCCTGAGCCCACTAAATCCAACTTCAATAACTTCGTCCGCTACTTTGAGCGAACTTATGTTGGGTCGGTCTCAAAATTACCCCTATTTGACCCTCACTTATGGTGTCACGCCAACTCCCATGAACGTACCAGTAACCTCTGTGAGGCTTATCATCATTCGTTGAATGCATTATGTTGTATAAGGCGCCCCTCCTTCTATCACATAATGACCATAATAGTCGATGGCCTTACTGAGTTTGGCCAGCGTTTCGCTAGAGTAAAAGCTGGGGACGCGTGTCGTCAGCCAACCCAGACCCGCAAGCAGGCCGAAGCTACATTGGAGAGAGCTTATGCGGCTACGTTTCCGGAGTATGGTGGGACTTCCTGGGCTGAAGCGCCAGTCCGTCTGAAGGAAGCCGAGTATATCCAGTACCTAAGGGCTTGCAGTGCCACACTTGCCCGTTCCAGGCCAGCCAAAAAGTACAGTGATAAGCCGTAGTACTCAATGCCTAGTAATCAATTTTTTAAACTATGCCCTTACCTGTGAAGTTCGATTCGAATGTTGCTTTTCTGTCGGCGTGTGCCTGGTTCGGTGAAGTTTCTCTCTCCTCACAGACTATGCATTGAGTTTCTAAGTGCGAAGCCACTGTCTCAGTTGGCACTGTACGAGTTGTAGTGGCGAGCGAAGTGCCACTGTCTCAAGTGGTCCTGTCTGAATTGGTCCAGGTCTACCCGCCGTTTTTGTCCGACCTGCCACTGACTCAGTTGGCAGTGTCCGAATCTGTGGTGTACGGGTTGGTACCTTGTACGAGTTGACCACTGTCCGAATTGCCACTGCCTCAGTTGGGATACACCCCCACACAGCGGCTGGGTGTATGAAGGAAGCCTAGGTGTATGCAAGTGCGCAAGATTCAAATACGCCCTACTTTTCGAAATCCGCGCGTCCCATTCGACAGCGACAGTGGAGATTGATACAATCTGAAAGACTGAGCGAGGATGAATCGGGGAGGGATTTACGCTCACACTTTAGCTCACCTCCTCCGCTCGGGACAGGAAATTATGTGCATGCGTGCACAAGTGTAGTGGTCTCATCAGTGGCTTTGGTTCACTTGCGTCATGTCCAAGCGTAGTGTGTCACGCTTGGACACAATAGGGAATAGGCTGGGCCGCTTGACCGCTTACTCATTGTATCACGTCGTATATGGTATTAGCTGAGCCTTGCGCGGTATCTTCGCGTACTCGTCCCGTCGCCTGATTGATACGTGCAAGTGCACTTTAGTAGTTTTTTAATGAGCGAACACTCTCTCGGGCCCCACGACCCCACGCTCAACCCTGCACCACTCTCTTCCGATTCTGTCCGCACGTCGGCTAGCAATCCTGCACGCTCAGAAGGACACACAGCTGCTTCCAAGTGCCATTGTCGGAGAGTTGCCTGCCTTCTTCTGTTGGTTCTCATTTCTTTCGTGCCTGGCTATTTATTGAGTACCCTACGAGCTGAACGACCTCTCTTGAGGCTCAGCATCGACCCTAGCAACTATCGTAGCTCGGAGACAGCCCCAACTACGGTTATCGAGCGGTTTAATCGAGGGAAGCCGAGGGATCTTAGAATCATGAAGTGCCCAAGCATGGACGGTGAGCTGGACATGTCCTACTACCGTAACGGTGACTTCTTTCAAAGAGCAATAGCGGATACTCCTGCCAAGCCGTTGATGGTCTATGAGCGGGCGCGTGAGGTCTGTGACGGGCCGCGGTCGGACGAACTCGACCCGCGCCAGAGTTCCCGCTCGCATTGGAAGCATTGCTTGCCGCTACATCCCAACCGGAATCAGTCTGAGTGTGCGGCTGCTACTCGCAGTAGCCTCCTCGATCCAAGAGTGTTGAAGCCCGTATGTGCTTCGGCAGTCCTCGATATGCTCACCATCGACGTCTATCGCGCCATGGAAGAGGTTGGGTGTCAGTCTATGCTAACCCTTGGCACTGCGCTGGGAGCTGTTCGGAATGGTACGCACGTCCCCTGGACCGAGGACGCGGATCTTGCCTACGTCACGTCAAGCGATGCCGGCCCTTGCGTTGATCGGAAAGAGTTCACTGACCTCTTGCGTAGCCGCGGATACTTCGCCTTCAAGCATGATATCTGGCGGGTTTGCATCGCGTCACATCACCCACTGGCTGGACAACTCTACAACATCGACACGAGTATCAAGAAGAACAAGACTCGGCTTTGCGGAGTGTATGGATGCATTTACGTCGACCTATATGCAGTCTCTGAAACCGGAGGGCCCCGCCTTGGCTACTCTCACGAGGCTCATCCAAACGGGCTGGGCTTCTTTATACCATCGGAGAAGGTTTTCCCAGCGGCCAGTGCCAGCCTCAATGGTATGGCGTTCGCAACCTATCACGACGTCGACTGGTTTCTATCAAGAACTTACGGGAAGGACTATGCCAAGCCGAAGTCCCGGAGCCAGTGGACCGAAGATATGAAGCGAAATAATTTGGACGATGAACACGATCTTGATTCTTGAAAACTGATCTCACATCTTTCAGCAGACGGTCAAGACGGCAACTTTCTGCGGCCCACGCAATCTCCACGGAGGGAGCGATCTTAGCATAATCACTGCCGTCGTTCGCTTCCTGTAAAATCTTTTAATCGTGTGGTAGACTCTTGATCTGCATACCATCCTGGATCAGTTTCTTCTAGTTGACGCCCTGATTGTGTTCTTGCTCAAGTCAATAGGATCAGCATCGTTTAGAGATGCTCTGAGATATAACATCGCGGTGATAGAAAACCACACAGGTTTCCTCCGCCGTCAATAGAGCGTTAGTGTACGTAGCCGATTCGTCCACATCGAGTTCACTCTATACAATTCAAAAGGCCATTCGGGAGTGAGAAAGTGACGCCAGCGTTCGAGGATATCACACAAGAGAGTTAAGACAGCGGTGGTATGGTCGAAGTGGGGCCTATCTCGACCAAATTGACGTACTCATTGGCGGAATTGTTTTCCTCGTTCATGGCGTTGATGTACTCGTTGGCGAGATTAAACTCCCTATTCCTAGAGGCCCGCCGCGAACAACCTGGCCCCTCTACTTTATTCCCTAGCTTGACGTCCCTATCTCGACCCTGCCGCCGAACTCCTGTCCCAACTCGCTTTTGTGATACCCTGGAGCGCTCAAATAGCGGCCGCACTCACCGAAGAGATTTCTTCATAGTATCGTGTTCATCAGAGTCGTGCGAAGAGCAGGCACGGACGAGTTTCCGTTAGTGTGCGCGGTGGTTGTGTGACTTGGAAGCAAGCAATCATTTCGGTCATAGAAACTTTAATTCTCAACTATGTACTTGAGGTGGTAACAATCATCTCAATTTGATGCGTCCAGTAATCAGGATCGGGGGTTTCTCTTGGCCGCCTTGCTTCTCTTCACCACCTTCCGAGGACTGGTATGCTCCGAGATACCGGTAGAAGTACGCGCTCTTTTCCTGAAGAAAAAAGCAAGACTTGGACCCGCACAAATCGCCAACTGGCACCTACTGTGCTGCGAAGTTCAACTTCACTGCGGGTTCTGATGAACGCATCTGCCGAATTCGAGAGTTCACATCGGATGTGTACTTCACGGGAGTCATTGCCACCATCTTGTCGGCAAGAGTGCTCTGAAAGTCGCCAAATCACTTGATGCGGTGGCAGTTCGATAACGGAGCTCACCTCAGTCGAAGTCTCATCGCGGTAAGCCTTCACGCATCTTTCAGCCTCGGAGATAAGCTTCGGATCCGCTGATCTGAATATCGACAGCAGTGAAGTCAAGATCAAGTCTGTGCTGTCCAATCGTGAACGTGAGTCATAAGCTTTGGAGCACTGCGCCTTACCTGCAGATTATACTGGTGTACTGCTCCTTGAAGGTTGCAGGCAACATTCCTCCTTGGATAGCGAGCTCCGGCTCTCTCATATGCACAGCATGGCCACCACACTTGCTAACGAATCTCACGTGCTCCATCGGGTTGTTCTCACCCATGCCCCAGTTATACGCCGCTACGGCCAGCTCCAAGGCATCCGGTGTCAAAAACGTGCCTGAGACACAGAGGGCGAACTACTGAGAGCTTGGCGTCGACCTGAGCGCAGCCCCGGGAAGCTTGGCCTGTGTGACAACCTTGGCATGATGTATCAAGGTCGTCTTTTTTAGCGGCCTATGACCTCTCATTCGACTCCGAAATTTTCCCCGTGAAGGAAATCGGCAGCTTCATTGTTATCACCTCATTCTCAGAGCATGCGAAGGGGGACAGGCGACGGTGGTTTGAACCCACGGCGCAAGATCGTCGAACGGAGAAGTTCGGGTACAAAATGGCTATTCGGTCAATTCACAAATTTGAATCGGAAATCTCGCGACTGGGCAATGGAAGCCGTCCTTCTTCTTACTCTCACCGTCACTTACTGTGCGAGCATATCTTCTCGATGATACCTTCCTCCGGCACGCCAGAGAACTTCACGACGACCTTCCATATCCTACCAACAGTAATATACAGCTAGCCTGTGGAACTTGACGGACGGGTCTCCCTCCACAAAACAACTTCGACAACCCGGGAGCAACAGACCAACCTTCTTCGCTGAATGTCCTTCAGAATCTGCGAGGCCTGCTCAAGTGCAGGAATCCCTGGGACCTGGTTACCAACGAAGCGCACAGAGTTAGCATGCTCGATATAGTGAGCCTGAGAAAAAGAGGGCGAGCAGGCAAGTAAAAAAGCTGAGAACTCCATCGAGAAAAGACTCACCAGCCAGTTGGTCATAACGCAGAGTGCCTGGGGATCTTCAATCGATTCGCTGAGGGGCTTGAAAACTTCGACTCCATCCTCGTTATGGCCCCTGATAAGAGAGAAGGGCGCTCCTCAACCTCGTACCGGGCATGCGACCGCCCCAACAACACTAGGCGGATCTAACATCGTCCATTCAGGAATGGAAATCGCCATAACAGAACGCACTTGATCTCGATATACGGCGCCGCCAGCTTGAATGCCTCCTTAATCATCGCCTCCACAGCTTTGACCGTACGATGCTGGTACATACGACGATGTAGCGACTCTCTGGTCCGGAAGATGGCGCAGAGGTTTTCAAACTGCACAGAAGGTCGGAGTGAAAGAGCAAGGGCACTGAGCCGACTCACTAACCTCCTTATCTGGCCAGCATATCGTCGGGAAGCCGTCCGACATGAGGATCTTTGCATTCATGATGAGACGAGGTACCTCACACTCCCCTTGGACCCCACTGTGGTGACAGTCTCTGAGGATGTGACCTCAATGAGGGCCTACCACATTTGAACACTGTCTAACTCACCGCATGATGTAGTCGAATTTATCAACATCAAGGCCCGTCCTCTTGTTTGCCACAATATCCAGTAGGAAAGCTTTAGCGACCGGGCGGCCGACCTGAGAGCAGCCGAGGTGTAACTCTGCCCCAATTTGGGGCAGAGAATTTTGGGGGCCCCCAAAATAGTATACTGACCTCGAGGAGGAAAGCCTCTTTACTGCTTTCCTTGAGCTCTACTAGTTTGGTCGGCTTGGGCGGATCGATGCAGTTCTTGATGAAGTTCACGTCAGCGTCGTTTAACGGGAGTGGCTTCCCTTCAGTCGCCAAACGGTCCACTATGGCGTCGCTGAGAGAGCACTCATCACTGCTTCAAATTCAAAACGTTCGACACTTACAGCAACTTCAGGCTAACCTGCTCATGCTCGTGATGATGAATCCCCATGCTAGGAAGGACACAGGACTCCCAGGTGTGTGAGAAGGGTCCATGGCCCAAATCATGGCATAGAGCTGCTACCGTCACGCACACCTACGATACAGCGCAGCCAAGTCGATCAGCTATAAGAAGGGCTCGCCTCGCCCCAGCTTACCACATCCTTTTGACTGATACCTAGGTGAGGTTGGCGGTCTCGCAGACCAGTAGCAAAGGTTTGCCTGACAAGATGCTTCACTACACCCGTCGACGAGGCAGCAGTTGGCCCTACGCTAGATGTGCGGCTCCGATGCTATGCTCGAACCTAGAGTGAACTCCGCCATCGAAGACATACGATGTCGCACCTAAGAGTAATAGGAATTGCACAGTGGCCAAGTAGAAGCTTCTGAGATCTATCCAACTTTCGAGTACTATCAGCTGCTAAATGATCGAGCAATGAACAGTGAGAGCTGACTGACCGAGCTGGGTGAGATCTCGGAGCCTCTGGAACTCGGGCGTATCAATGATGTCCTTGCAAAGGCTCGGGAGGCAGATCATGTTGTGAACTGGGTCCATCGTTCCTGAGCCAGCAAGGTTCGACGAGCTACCTGTCCCGACACCTTCAGTGACCTACGGAAGTCTCGCTTATACCAGGTTTGCGCTTTCCGCCGTTGCCGCAAAAGATACGAGCGCGACACTGACGGCGAGACATCCCGCCAGAGGTATCACGAACTGAGCTAGAGCGTTCACTAGAGCTACACAGCATATCAACACACGTACCGACTCTGAATTGATCTGAACAGTGAGCTCGAGTTCGGTCTCCTCGTGCGGGATGTTGAACGCCTCGCATAGAGCATACTCTAGACCATTGCTCCACTCGATGGTGTTCGCATAGGGAATCCTAGTGAGAATGAAGTAGTCGAGTCACTTGATCGGGCGTATCGTTACTTGGCTTTCTCTTTACTCTCGGCATCTTCAAATGTGATACTATCATCAGAATCATCAGGGGAGACCGGGGAGCTATCGTGAGGTGCCTGAACGCAAAACTAGCCCACCTACTCCCGCGCATGCGCAGCAAGTAGAGTGTCCAGAGACTCTCCGAGAGAGACGATATTTCTGTGAACACGAGCGGTGAAGACGAGTAGCTCACCCTGAGAGTGTACGCCCCTCCTTGATGTGTGCTGCTCAGAGAGACTGGTACTCCGGTAGCATTGTCAATGAGCTCCATTGACGACATGTGCTCTGGATCGAGGCGGAAGTGTCCGCAGATAGATTGGGAAGCAGAACTCACCGTCGAGAATCTGATCGATGGAAACTCAGTCAGAAACCTGAGACCCGCAGCACGAACAGCAGTGAGACATTCCAAGACAAAACATCTACGCCGATAGCCCGTCACTGCTCATGGAGCTGACACCGAGCTCGGAGAGCGAATCGGAACTGCGAGGAAGGAAATTTACGTTAGGGAACCTAGCAGTTTCAAACTACGGCTGTCAAGTCGGTGTTAGGATCCGACTAGGAGGCTGACGCGGGAGGTGCTTACAAGAATCCTTGCTGCTGGCCATGATATGTGATGTACACACGTCTCAAAGTGGACGGCTTTGACACCGCCCCGTTGGGGACATTCATCAAAGCAAAAAACGAGGTCGGCTGAGTGGGCATACAAGCCAGGCTAAGATTTACACTTGACTATCTTAACGAGACCGCTGAGCCCAGCACAGAGAGTGCAAATCGACTTTCGACCGCCCCAAGGGCTCTCTCAAAATATCCCCAACAATCCTCTTTCTTCCTCGTCCTACCAACGTAAGATATCCTGATAGACGATTCTCGGACGAAAATCGGGAGAAGGGGTCAGGTAGAAGAACGAGAGAGTGAATCTGATCACTCGTGTGAGCCAGCTTATCAGTGTGCATGGCCGTGAGAATACCAGATCCACAGGCAGAGTAACCTTTGATCCTTTGCCGGTGAGCGTTATGATAGGAGGCGAGTAGTGAACCTGTTAATTCCCGGCAAGCTGTATTCACGAGCGCGGGGCACGAAATCGGGCGCATTATCGCATCAATATCGTTGAAAATTATCACATGCCAGGACCAGCTTAGACGAATCGCCTTCGGGCTAGACCATGCCCCACTTGGCTCCACGCATGCTCACAGTTTGTGCGTGCCAGGGTGGTCCATGTGCATGCGTGCAGATGGGATTGACTGACGCGCAAGACTACTCCTATGGATGGGCTCAGTATTCAGCCGACGCTCCAGACGTCTCTAGATCCTAAAATTATCGGAGAGCTCACGAGCGGCAATCTCTGTCACTGCGTTTTGGTGACTGTGATGAGTAGGACTCGACAGCGTTGACTTATCGTCGTTGAGAGCACTGGGGATGCTTCGGTGTGCCGATTTGAAACAGGGCTCAAAGAACGGGAAACGAGGAATGCACGGGATCGCTGGGACCAACAGACCCACAGCGAGCAAAGGCGCAATGCAATGTGGGTATGCAGCAGCAATGGAGGGATGTTTTCACCGCAGCGCGTGTTAAACTCGACAGCTTGTGGGGTTCTTTGTAGAACCCTGACTTTATATCGGAGGGTTCAGGAACTCCGGCGCGGTGAAGAGGTGGAATGTTCACGAGGTTGATATTGGCTACAGGAGCAGCTTTTCCATCGCAATTTCTAACGAGCGATGGGCGTCCATCGACGGCTGCCGTTGTCGTTTCCGACTTGCAAAGTCACTCTCGGTGTGTCGAGAATGACGACTCGTGATTCTTCGAGAAAAGTGCCGTGCTCGGTAAAGCACTTTCCAGTACACAGGGACGTTCAGACGTTGAGTTTCACACTCGGCTGCTTTATGACGGTGGAGGTGTGGTTGGCATCCCTGGAGGGATTATTCAGATCATCCGCTCCGAAGTTCACTGCTCGAAGCTGGCAAGAATATGTACGTACCTTTAGGCTTCTGTGTTGACGTATGGCCCTTCCTCCCAAAACCCCTCATGCTGATCTCCCACTCAAGCCCTCGGGCTTAGGGTGGTTCAGAGGTGCTTGTACCCTCACGATGACCGCGGTTGGGGTCGGAATTTTGTCGCTGCCGGAGACAGCGACTCGCTCGGGCTGGCTCGGCAGCATCATCGGCCTCACGTTCGCCGCGTGCATCATCTTCCACAATAACCATCTCCTATGGCGAACTCTTTGTCTTGCCGCAGAAGACCAAGGGGAAGTGGTCAGATGCTATGAGCAAGCTGGCAGGGCCGCTTTCGGCATCGGTGGCTCGATCTACTTTGGGATTGTGCTCCATCTCGCCCTCGGTGCAGTGTGCTCGGTGATGCTCCTTCTATTGGCATCTACATGTGAAGCGATGGCTCGCGCTCTTGACAAGCGTGTCTGGATCGCGCTCTGGACAATCGTAGGCATACTGTTATCATGGATAAAAGAAGTGAAAAATGTCGGTGCCTTCGCGGCTGTTGGTGTCCTATCTGCCTCAGCTATGGTAATCGTCATAATCGCCGCCTCGGCCAACAAGCTGGTCACAGATGGTGTCGGTGAAGACCTCATTGTCGGACCTCGCAATGCTGTCGATTTCCTATCGATTTTTGCCACCTACTTCTTCGCCTATGGTATAAGCGCAACGACTCCCACGGTCTGCTACAACATGACCAAACCTATGGATTTTCCCAAGTCGTTGGCTGTCGCGATGATCTTTTGCACTGGCGTGTACCTAACCGCTATGGAGCTCGGCTACGCAGCTTATGGCCAGTCTCTATCCAAAGCGGACACGATCGCAGACGCAATATCTCCACCAGGTCAGCCTCTCAACGGCTTTGGGTGGCTCATCAATCTCGTAATCCTTATGGTCGTGCTATCACATTTCCTCGTTTTGTTTACGCCGACAGCGAAGCAACTAGACGTTCTGTGCGCCAGCGTTGGTGAAAGGAGGCAGTGGTCAACCATGAAAAACAAGGTGGCCTGTCTGGTCGGTCGGACGTGTCTTGTTATTCTTGAAGGCTGCATCGCCATAGTCGTCCCTAAGGTCGATAGTCTTGTGGGTCTCATTGGTGCTTTTTGTGTGACTCAATTGTCCGTATTCTTTCCCATCGCATGCTACATCAAGATGAAGAGGCATCGCCATTTGCCTCTCAAAAAATGGGAATTATTTCTTTTCGCGGTGCTCGTGGCAATCGGATTTGTTGTGATGGTGTTGGGAGTCTACGGCGCCGCTGTCCAATTCTGAGATTCTGTCTTGAAGCACAGTCTGTGTGGAGGGCTGAAGAGCCGGGGCATTGTCACTCTCTTAAAGAGGTTCAAGGGGACTCCGAGAATCTTCAGGCCGTTGAGGTTAGCCACACGAAAATAGTTCAACTTGATGGGTACGTTCTCTCCTGGTACATTTCATTAGCTTTAGCATGACTCTTTTCTTGAGCAATCGGCGAGGCTCTGTAGGACGCTCAGATATCAAGCCCGACTATTATCGTATAGCTTTGTTTTTGGAGTGTGTTCAACCAGACGATTGATGGCATTATCATGATGCTCGTTTTCCTATTATTGGTTTATCAAAAGCGTCGATCATGAGTTTTTCTCTCAGTCTGTCTCCGTCTAGATCTTTTCGTCAGTTGCTGAGTTTCGTTGGAGCCAGTTGGCATCAATGCTCAGCTTCGTGATTGAGTCCCCATTCCTGACACCATCAGTATCGACAGCTTCAGTTTCTCCTGGGACCTAGTTCGAAGCTTTCCTTGAACACGCCTCGAAAGAAATATTCGGCATTAAACGGTCGCCTGCACGCTTTCTCGAGGTTCGATTTCACCGAGAAACTGGTTTACGATAAGCGTCTAACTATGCCGGAACCGGCGTTGGACTATGAACTCACACACACGACAAGCTTACTTCAAACGTTGATCGACTTTAAACGACACTCTGAAACCTAACTCACCGCCCAGATTCATTTGTGTCGCCATTATCTCGCTTTCCGTCTCTGTAGTTGACGAACCCAGGGTCAAACTAGTCAGAGAACTAAGGGTCAACATTCACTATCTGATTTTTTTTATTTGGCCAAAAACTGAGGCTAAAACCTGGGAATAACTATGCGAATACCGACACCCGCGTGTCCAGGATCGAATACTAGGAGTCCTTAGACTCAAGAAGCTAGCGAACGGAGGGAGCCTCTCAAGAGCCCTTGGAATACATACTGTGAGCACAGTACTCCAAAGATTTGGGCGCAATCGGAGTTGTTAACCTTCGGCTAGTCAGCATTGGCGTGCACCGAAAATCCCAATGCACCTTTCCTCCCATGCAAGCCCATTCCCGGCCCGAATAAGGCTCATCTGCAGCCTCCCTTTATTGCATTACTATTCTATTGTGTGTGGGTCTGTTGCCAGGCATTACAGGCCTATAGGCTTATCGCCCTTAAACATACAATAGCCGACTCTGAGCGATCGCGAGTAGGCCCGACAGCAGCAATCCCCTGCGACCAAGTAAGACGGATTGAGAGAGCAAACAACGATCGGAGAGGGAGGGAGAGATACCGGAGCGAATACATCCGCAAGCAGCGTGATACGGAGAGAGATCCTCCTCCGCAGACCCATAGCTAAACCCAGTGAGGAGTGCTACGGCCGATGAATCTCATCATGAGGCGCAACGCCGAACGTTGTGCGACTCGAGCAAATCAGCTATTATCGACACTGCTAGTATACTAAGTATAGGAAACGATGAAGTAAACGTTTAATTGGGCACTAGGTGCACCAACAAGGTGAGGGACGATAAGAGGGGACGCACGCCGTCGAGCCATCCTCGGTCACACTCGTGGAGTGGATGTATGAGTGATGGCAAGCCCGGCCCCAGTTTCGATCTGACCATTACTGGCCAGTGACCCCCCCATGCCACGATCAGGCACTGGGACCAATGGGGGACGATTATAGTAATACTATTTCTTGCACTGTGAAACTCTGATCGATTCGGGCGAGCGAGATTAACTTCGCGTCATTGCGGTGATTTTCTCGCGCGCCGCAAAATATTTCTACTTCTCTCCCGTGGGAAAAGGGAATCGCTCAACTCTGTCGACAAACTAGTTGCGCAACACAGACGGTGGGTGAGCTGGAAGCTAATAGTCGTAGCGATGAGAGAACGAGCCTCGAGTCAAGGTGGACAAAACTTCAAACTACCTGCATACTCTAGAAATCTTCCAATTCCGGAGTAAACCCAAGCCTCGTGCACGCAAGTACATAGTTTGGGCGTATACGGGATTTCCTTCTTAAACAGCTCCTTGCTCCTTCGGTCGCCTCGGTATTGTTGCAGTGCTTCGCTCCGCTCGAGCTACGTACTTGCGTGCGCTAAGCTGTGGTATACTCCGAAATTTCTAGGCTTCGCAGATTACGCGGGCCGTTCCGAAGTGCGTGCCTGCTTGAGATGATGCTCGTTGACCCGTTATCTGCTCGCCCACGGTTTGTCTAGAAAGCCGCTTCGCTACAAGTACGAAGCGTGTTCTCTCATACCAACGGGCGAGTGATATTCCTTCTGTATTCAGCCGTGAACGGTGTTCCGTTTGGCAGTGCTCCTGAGCTCATTCCTCAGCCATGAAACGGTCCTATTCGTCACCGGATCCGGAGTGGAAGACTGGATGGCGCGCTGATGCCCTCACTCTCACTGCGGGTCCTCGATTCACAGTTGGGCGCGGAGCGAAGCACACCTCGAATAAGGTAAACCCAGGAGTCTGTAACTTAAGGATCCTACTTTCATTGGCGTGTTATGATACGTCATTGATGTACCCTGAGCAGCCGCCCTACGAGAATGTATTTGCGTTTCCCAGGTGAAGTCTAACTACCACCTGCAGAACACAAAGTACACAACCGGTGGAGGCTACCGGGACACTTGGGTAGTGTCTGTTGGCGACGCCTCGAGAAGCAGGGGCATGCTGAGAGGGTTCATGATGCCGGTCAGGTGCAAGTCCTCACTCGACAGAACAAGCAGCCCGGTCCAGGCCGATATAGGACCCCGCAAGAATTCGACCTAGGGATGGACGCACGTAGAAGAGTAAGGCCTTTAGACACTTTCATAGACAGTGAGAGTCGATGCTGTGGTGATGCTCAGATCGGAGACAGCAAGGACATGACCCAAATATCTCGGAACATTCTCAGTTTAGCTCCTGACTTCCGCTTCGGCACACAAAAGCAAGAGACGGTACAATTGAAGTGCAGTTTGCCTGCTCCAGTGGTAACCTCTTCCAAGGTACTGCGGAAGTTAAAGCTGGGGGCATTGAAGGCGAGCTACTTGAATATCCAGTAAAGGCTCGAACATAGTCGAGCGCACCGAATACCCCTTCTTTCAGTACTGGCAAGTCCACCGATATGAAAGTCACACCTGGTCCTGGGCAATACACTCAGTAACCTTCGGTTCCTAATCTTTGTGAAGTCACAGCGCTCTGTCAGGTATACGTCTTTCGGTGCCGCTTCGGGAGGCAGTCGTCGGCACTACTTCTAGTGCTCAGTTGTGTCTCTTATGCGGTTGTTCATGCAACATTCGGTGTGCTTGCTCTCCCGGTATGACGGCTTCTTGAGTTGATGATGGGTTCCCTCGTTCCAGAGTGATCATCGTCGTTTCAGTTGTGAACTGATGGGTCATGCCGACTTGCCGCGTCTCTTCCAAGAGTGGCAGCGACGGCACCCAGAGGACTATGGGGCTCTCTCTCTTCGGAAGTCAACGGCTTGCTCCGGACTAGGCGTCTTCGCAACGACCGACGTTGCTGAAGGAGATATCCTCTACGAAGACCGCCACCCTTTGGTGTCCATGCAGTTCGCTTATTCTCGTTATAGCGGCGCCATATGTTGCCAGCATTGCCTTTGTAGTATCGGCAAACTCAGCGAGGCGTTCGACCATGTACTGGACCTGAAGAACATGTCGCTTGAGGAGGACTTCCCTACCCTAGGCGCGGACATCATCTGGCTCGACTCCTTGATGCAGTGCCCGGCATGTATACCATGTAGTTGTGGTGAAGTACAGTACTGCTCTGAAGACTGCCGACGCTTGGCGGAACCAGGACACGCTCGGCTTTGCGCGAACGCTGAGATACGGCATGGCCTGCAGGACTTGGCATTGAAGTACAACGAGTTTTTCATGCTTGCCGCTCAGGCAGCCTCCATAATGGTATCTCGCGTCCAAGAGTCGCACTGGACCGTCGAACGAGCGCTGTCGGAGTTCCTCAGCTTCTCGTCGGGTCCTGTTCTCGGGAAGACTGATGGAGGCGTGCAAGAATCTTACGATCTTATAATAGATCTCTTCCCGGATGATGAGCTGGCGGAGTTCCGTGAGCGTTTCACCGTAGATGAGTACATCCGCTTACTCGGAGTATTCGAGGTCAACAACATGCTCATCAACTACGACCATCCTTCCGTGGACTTACTTCAGGCAACACTGCGATGTCCTCGCGGTGCGGCTCTCTCGCAGAACGTCGAATGGGTCCGGCTGGTTGAACTTATACGGCGATTGGTGCCGTACGATGACGAGTGCGCGGCAAGTCTGTCGCCTTTCCCGGAAGTGCTTGGCTCCGGGCTTTATCGTGGAGTGGCGCTGACCAACCACTCGTGCTCGCCCAATGCTGAGGCATCTTTTGGCACCTCGCGCAGCCTGCAAGTGAAAGCACTGAAGGCCCTACGCGCAGGAGATGAGGTTCTTCAGAGTTACATCGATGAAAACCTGCCTCTGGTCGAACGTCAAACTAAGCTTCGTGAGGCCTACGGCTTTCACTTGTCGGTGTGGGAGATGTCGGCAGGATGCATTGGCCGAGCTTCATCAGCGGCACGGAAGTTTCAAGCCAATGACGAGCGAGGAATATAATTGCATTAGAATAGCTACAGTGCTCTGTTAGCTCTTAGGCGGGTGAGGTTGAATCATCCGAATGTTCTTCACTTGACAAATGTCGAAATTTTGCGTTGGGATACTGGAGAGAGTCGCCCCCGCCCCTTTGGACTCTCCACCCCTGTACTGAATGCATTGAGGGTTTGTGTGGCTTCAGGCACTTACTGTCTTGCCCTATGAGTATTCACTCGTCAACTCCTCGTGATGATGTCCCACTCAAGCCCTCGGGCCTAGGGTGGTTCAGAGGTGCTTGTACCCTCACGATGACCGCGGTTGGGCTCGGAATCCTGTCGCTTCCTGGCACAGCCACGCGCTCGGGTTGGCTTGGAAGCATCATCGGCCTCACTATTGCCTCGAGCATCATCCTCTACAACAACCACCTCCTGTATCGCACTCTTCGCCTGGCCGCCAAGAATGAACAGGAAGTTGCCAAATGCTACGAGGAAGCTGGCCGAGCCGCCTTCGGCGACTGGGCCTCAATCTACTTCGGGGCCACGCTGCATGTAACTCTGATAGCAGTATGCTCCGTGATGCTCCTCCTGCTGGCATCTACATGCGAGGCAATGGCTCTCGTTCTCGATAGGCGTGCCTGGGCAGCGATCTGGACGGTCGTAGGCATAGTGCTGTCGTGGATAAAGGAGGTCAAGAACGTCGGTGTCGTCGCGGCTTTCGGTGTCCTGTCTGTTTCAGCTATGGTTATTGTAATATTCGTTGCTTCGGCAAACAAGCTGATCGCAGATGGTGTCGCTGAAGACCTCAGAGTCATGCCTCGCGGTGCCATCGATTTCTTCTCGGTCTTCGCCACCTACTTCTTCGGCTATGGTATGAGTTCAACGACTCCCACGGTGTGCTACAATATGACCAGACCAGCAGATTTTCCGAGAGCGTTGATTGTCGCGATGGTCTTCTGCACTGGTTTGTACATGGCTGTCATGGAGCTCGGATACGTAGCCTACGGAGAAACTCTCGCTAAGGCCGACACAATCGCGGGCGCAATATCCCCTTCGGGTGAGCCTCTCAATGCCTTCGGCTGGATTATTAATGTTGTAATACTTGTAGTTGTTTCATCTCATTTTCTCGTCTTGTTCACACCGACGGCGAAGAAGGTCGACGAAATTTGCTTTAGTGTCAGCGAAAGGAGACAGTGGTCTTCCTCCAAGTTGAGGTTCGTGTCTTTGGCTGGTCGGACATGTCTCGCCATTCTTGAAGGCTGCATCGCCATAGTCGTCCCCAAGGTCGATATTCTCGTCAGCCTCATTGGCGCTTTTCTGCGTGTCCCACCTGTCCATATTTTTCCCAATCGCGTGTTACATTAAGATGAAAAGGCACCATCAGTTGCCCGTTCCGAAATGGGAACTGCTTCTCTTTGCAGTGCTCGTTGTGATCGGGTTCGTTGTGATGGTTCTGGGAATATATGGCGCCGTTAAGCAGTTCTAAGATAATTCTGGGAAGCAGTGTCGGAGGAAGTGGCCACAGTCATCTTGTTAAAATACTGGTCACTTACACCTCAATGGGCTTCGGACCCTCGTTTCGCATACCTTCCTCGAAGGTTCATTCTTGTGGATGGTAATTTTGACTGTGAAGAAGGAGCCTCAGTCTTCGATGGAAGGTCGGCATTTTCCGTGCTTTTTTGCACGTCTTGTTTAAGCCGTCAGATCTCTCGACTTACTTCCTGAGTTTGTTTCGTTATTAGTATCGTGTAGGCGTAGAGGATCCACAGCACTTCCATCGAAGAGATGCTTTACGGGTCACAAATCTTCGCTAAGGTGCGGTAGTAGCGGTTCGTTACACAGGCACAGTCCGGGCTTTCGCCCACTGTTCGCTCTCCCGCCCTGTATCAGAGTGCGCAGGTTTCTCGGTGAACGTCAGCATGTCTGAGGTACCCACCAGCACGACTTCGTTTGGTCAAGGCACTCGGCTCGGGGGTTTGACGTGACATACGATTGGATTCGGGCCGGAAGCAGCTTTCAGTGTTACCCGTTCGGATGCCAGAGGCACTGCGTTCGAAAGTCACATTGGATCAATGAGCCCCAGTCGCACGAAGATCTTGAAGGGTTTATGTCCTCCTCGTATTGGGCGCATAGAGCTGTGTTAGTTCAATGACGGCAACACAAGAAGGGATATCTCAGTCAGAGTCGAACGCTACGATCGCAATCATGGTTCCCAGCATGAGAGCTGCTGATAGTACGATAGCCACTGGCCCCCGCTTGCCGTACCTGCGAGAACTCATGCATGGTGTGTTCAGACTGGGCTCAGGCGAGTGAACACAATGAAGGGAGGTAGAGGCCAACGAGCACAACATACTCATCGTAGTGCACCACGGAGAAGATGAACCCGGAGATGATTCCCAAAAGGAGCTCCGCCGCTGCCAGGGCCAGAGCGATAGATCCGATAACAACGTCAACATCGAACCTGAAAGGTTGGAACACTGCCTGATTCCTGTCCGAGCGAAATCATGTTGTCACAGTAGCTGTCGGACTCATGTTGATGGACGACTGCACGGAGAGTTGTTGATACTGATCCTTACACGTGATGCTGATGTCTGATGAAGTAACCGGCCGTCAACGAGGTCAGCACACCACAGAGGTTCGCTGCGCTCGTTGTCAAAGGCGACTCCAGTAGGTTGGCCACGGAACCTACCATTCGTCACCTTCGAACTGATCATCTCTCACAAGGAGATCGAGTCACTGCCGCATGAACTGAAGGGCCGCGTGTCCATAGCAACCACCGAAGGAGCCCTAGAGGTGTTGCTCGGATGCATTCGACGCAGCCTACTGCCGACAGCCGGACGATAACCGACGGCGGAAAGATGGACAGGAGCAACAACGAGTGATCGCATGGGCACCGCACCTAGATGCAGTCTTAAGTACTGGATGGAGGGGTACAGGACCAGTGCCAGAGCCAGCTCTAAGAAGAATGTGGCCTCGTCGTCGTAACTGCCAAAAAGTGGCACTTCGCAAGCAAGCCGAGCAGGAGTTTCTCGTCTAAAGGGCTTCTAGTTCTATCATCGGTAACGCGACGCGCACGAACCAGTTGTATACACTCGGACGCTGGACTTACCCTCGGTCGAGCCTCTTATAAATGAGGATGATTCCCGTGATTGCAGAATAAAGCAAAGTATAGATACTGTCAAGCCACAGGACTATGGCCAAGGACAGCCAAGACTGTGGTGCATTCCTCGGACCGCCCAGTAGCTGAGGGACGACAACAACGGTTCCGAACACTCGTGAGCGGCTTCAAGGTTTCAACTGTGTTCACCGCGAGAAGTAGAGGTTTTACATCGTTCGGGGGCATGCTTTTGACAGCACCAGCCGAGGCAGACGCTCCAGGATTGTTCTCCGATCGTGAGTCTGCTGCCGTGGTCATCAGCACGCTGGAACCACTACTGAAACTCGGTTCCATACTCGAGCCAATCATGGTCTATCGTGTACGAGTTGGCGTGCGCTTCTGAAGCCTCTTCCTGCTGTTTCTAATAGACTATGTGCTGCACCATCAGAGCTTCCAGTTCACCAAAGAAGTGGATGCCTCCGCGGTCTTTTCCACCACGGCGCTCGACCTTGAGCGTCGTGGGTATCAGTTAGAATACATCGAACATCGATAGGCGGTACAGAGAGAACCGAATAGCCTCTCCCTGTGTTGAAGACAAATCCCTGACGACCGCAGTCAGCAACCATCGACCGATCGCGGTTGCCGGACCGCGAGCTGTCTATAGGAATACGAAAACGCCACACTAAAGAGGATCGTGAGAAACAATGAATTGGGGTTAGAAACACTACTGGTATGAACGTTACACATTAGCGAATTCTCGCCGCATCTGCTCATACCGCTCGATCTCCTTAGACGTGACGCTGGGCGACATCCCAGCTAATGCTTCTTGGAAATCGGCCAAGCTTACAGTGACCTGCACAAATCGGGAGGTTAGTGTGAGTCAGGTGCTGATCAGTGCATCGACAACGGGAGGAAGAATTTGAGCGCAGCGACCAAAGGCGTGCGAGACCACAGGGGGATGCGATGAATGGTTTCGTTGAGAGACTAGCAGTTTTGGGGCGCTAGAGCTAGGTCCAAGCGGCTGTGACCTTACCGTGAGCAGACTGTGGAGGCCTTCAGGTACTTTGACCAGCTCGCCGGAGTCAACCCAAAGGCACTGGGACTTGCACCTTCGACATGCACCTACAGCACGCCATATTTGAGCAGGAAATCTGCGGAAGCTAGAGGGTGGGCTCTATCTCGTAGTCTGTGAGACATACCTGCTTTCAAGTAGTTGGGAGGACCATTACAGACCTCCTCGACCACAGTGTCGAGAGAGCAAGCACAGTCCTCTGCCTTGGGTAGCGACTCGGGAAGGTGATGACTACTTGCGGTGCATTCTCCAATCAACAGTTGGAGCTCTCGCACCTGTAGAGGGAGTAGTAGCTCCAGCCAGCGGCTGGCGATAAAACATGAAGCCGAGACAATGAGGGTGTCCAAGTTCAAGTAATTCTGAAACTCAGAATCGATCCTGAATTCCAGAATCGATTCTGAAGCGTTTCACGAAAAAACCTATCCAGAAAGGCTATCTGAGCTATGCAATTGGTTAATCGACCGATGCGACTGGCTGGAGAGTCATCCTTTGAGCACTACACAGGCCGAATATGCTCAAAGACGCCGTAACCTACAGCTGAAGAGCCTCGACCAGGAGCAAGTCTTTCCGCGATCATATCCAATGCAGCCGCTTGCCTCTTCACCGCTCGGATGTGCGCCGCTCTGCAGGCCCCCGCAATGTCCGCACCTGAGCTCGTCAATCCCTCAATCGATTCGCCCCTCAGGACGAGAGCACACCAACGCTGCCATTGCCTCAGTGGACAATATCACCCGGATGGCTGACCTACCTGTAAATGTCGTCGGCACTTGGTTCGCCACTTCTCGGAGGGAATCGTTCATGTCGCCCGAGAGAGTCATGTGCCTGAGGACAGAACCACAATCTTCCATGGGCGAGTGTCAAACCATTGGGAATACGTACGCTGTAATCGCCTTGATTAATGGAAGCTTGTCATTTGGTACCCCGAGGTAGACTTGTCTATCCAGACGGCCGGGCCTCAGTAGCGCGCGGTCCAGTAAATCCGGCCTGTTACTAGCTGCAATTACCTGCAACATGACTACGGTAGAGACAGCGTCGAAGGGACTCATCGCCGAGCTAGGGATTTCGAGAACTGTGACGTCAGTGATGTTAACGATAAGGGTCCCGTCCTCAAGGCTCGGGTGAGCGATCGAAGACCCTTCCAATGACTCACTATGACGTCCGGAGGTAGAGTATCGATCTCGGCCAGGAGGCTAGCAACAACACGATCCATCACGCCTGAGTCGGAGTGCAGTGGTCGTGAATGCATAAGGGCCAGCCCTACCTCCACTGTCGCTGCCACGCCCACGATGGGGCGCTAGGGAATCCACCTCGTCGAAGAAGACTACGCTGGGGCGGCTCTCAACGGCTCGCTGGAATACATCGCGCACGTTTCTAAGGGTGGCAAGGAACCTCATACGACCGATTTTCTCCTAGCGGACGCCGTGACCGATCGGAAAGAGCTCAATCGCTTGAACAAGGAGAGCGTCACACTATCGTATAAAGAGGCGAGCACCTCGCTTACGAAGGCCGCCCCTGACAGACTGATGGTTAGGCAGAGCCCTCACTCACTTCTCGCTCTCTCCGATGTACATGCTGAGCAGCTCCGGCCCCTTCACGCTCAAGAACGACGCTCGAGACTCCGTAGCCACGGCCTTAGCGAGCAGAGTTTTACCCGTACCAGGCGGGCCGAAGAGGAGTATCTGAGGCACCGGGAGCCATTGGCACCACCGTTACCGCTGGGATCTCACCCCTGTCCGCAATTTCTGATGGCTCTTGCTGCCTTGCTTCCTCGCTTCCATCGAAGACAGTAGATGCCTGAGCTCTCGCTTCGCTTCATCCATGCCTCCCACGTCGTCCCAGTGCACCTGGCGGAGCAGCTTCGGACAGAATGAGGGAGAGTCTCATGTACCTTCACGCCACTCATGACGGTCGCAGCAGAGCCCGATTGTCGTTGCTGGAAGTCCTTCAGCGCCTTCTTAGCGGCAGCCTTGTCCATCCCGTCGGGTAACAGAGCGAGCATCGTTAGGGCGTTGAGGACATCCCCGATCGAGAGCCCTGCCGTGCCTAGGGGACAGTCAATGACGGTAAGAAGATTAAGGATGGGGCTTACCATCCCTGATAGCCTGTACCCCTAAGGAGAGACTTAGTCTACTGGCATGCAGCATGCGGTCGATCGCCTCCTCTCGAGTAGCATCATCCACTCTTGCTAAGTTGACGTGACACTCGAAGAGGTCGACAACCTGCCGAGTCGCCATTGAGTTCCACGAAGGAAGGACGATGTCGTGGAAAGGTTGATTGAAGCCACAGGTTCTAACCCGTTCCCCCTCACCTCTCGGTCGATCTCATCCAGACTCGTCGCTGTTGCTGCGAGGAGGACACCATAGTCGAGTAGCCTCTCGCGCAAGGCCCTGAGCGAACCTGCTCACGAAGTCAGGAGCGGATCCTTAGCCATCCTTGCGTACCAGAGATGACCCGACTGGCTCTGTTGACCTCCTCCTGTGAGGCCTCTGCTGCAGTAGGGGAAGAGGTCCGTTATGCTCCGCAGTAGCAGCACTGCCCGGGGGTTATTCACTGCCTGCCTGGAGCACCCCTTCAACAGAGCGTCCACTAGGGGAACTGACAGGAATCGAGATCAAGACCACCAGAGGCATGGGTGCGACTTCATCAGCTGAACTGTCTTGCTTCTCGGTAGAAACTCAATCGCCTTCTCCTTCGTGGGACAAGCGCGAAGCATAAAGTGAATGCGTGATAAGCCTCAGAGGTGCCGTAGATGCCACAGAGTTTATGTCGCTACAAAGTTCGGGGGAAGGCGCGATTAACGAGATGAGCGATGGCCCCTTACAGATGTCGGCAACGGTGTTGGCTTCCACTCCGCAATTAACGGCGGCCAAAGCCAGACCCAAACAGTTGGAGGCTTCTCGAATGCAGCATAGCTTTCCACTTCCTGATGTAGCACACTTCACTCGAGGGTGATGGAAGAATAACCCCCTGACCTCGGTCTCCTGTGACTAAGACCATGCTGCCAACTGACAGGCCGGCAGAGATCTCCCTCGATGCGACTGAGAGTGGCTCTAGCATGCCCTTCGAACGGGGTGTTGCCGTGTAGTAGGCAGGCAGTCGCGGGACCTGCCGGAACGGACTCGACAATGGCTTTGCAAGATCACTCTCCATCAACAACCACCGGGGGAAGATCAGAAACCTCGGATACCGGTGGAGTTCACTCAACCATGGGACTTTGCGTGCTCAAGGCACGTCGCGACCGCAAAACGGATCGCTTCGTCACTGGCGAACAACCTCACGGTTATGAGAGGCATACCACCGGACGCGAGAATTCACAGCACTGTTCTTCCTTCACGGAAAAGCAACCACAGAACAATAGACGGGAAATAGAATAATTCTAATACGACTGATACAAGTACACGGAGGCCCATCACGTCTACAGTCGTCCCCTCACAGAGGGGCATCCCACCACTCACAGTTCCCCATCGCTTGTCGGCCCCTTTAGGGTCGGTCGTCCTCATTATCACTTCCGTCTCGGAGGAGCTGATGCAGAACGTGATCCCGTCAGTCGCTGCCGACTGGCCGCTCTCCAGAACGGCATGAGTGATGCGGAAGTATCTGGAGGGGTCTCCTACGGCGAGAAGAACGCAGGCTAGCAGGTACATCATATCGACGAAGGCAGCTCCGTACACGGGGTGATCTCGACCACGCTGTAGTCGCCGATGAGCGCTGAACCAATCCCGAGACGCTGCCTCCGAGCCACCTGCATCCACGAGAAGCTAGCAACAGAGAGGCCGCTGGCTGGGCTCACTGGTGTCGAATAGGTCGTAGGCATCTTCCTCCCGCAGTTTGGCGACATCCACGCCCTCCATGGCACATAGGCCCCGTCTAAGTCCCCATGCCGGTACCTTCGGATGAGCATCAGAATCCCTCAGAAGCGATGTAGCAGCTCACCCCGATGAGCTCATCCACCTTCACCAGCCGCGACACCTTCAAAAACTCACCAAGTGCTCGAGACTGCACCGATCGATCACGCGCTCCAGCGGCTGAGGGAACACGCAACAACTGCAGGGAGTGGAGGCTCTCGACGACTTACGCCCGAAGGGGACCTCAACTAGGTGGATGGTCCTAGCCCTCAGTGGCGGCTGTACACTCGGCCGACATGACACCTACATGGTGAGGGTGCGGGGTGATGCTCAGAAAACTCCACCCTACTTTCGACTTGCCCACCGTCAACCGCAGTGCAGCCAGTATCGTTGGTGGCAAGTGTAACGCCATGGATGCCCCGGGCACTGCGAAACACCTACGGTCGGGCTACGGGAGGACACCGCGCAGAAGCCACCCGCTCACGCTTTCTCAACCTCCTCAGGCAGGCCTTCTGGGTAGGGCAAGAGTCGGACAACTCTGACTGGCAACGTCAATGCCTCCTGTTGCTGTAGCCAGTCCTTCATCCACCGGCTAGAGGGGGTCTCCTCACTCCGAGCCGGTGGAACCTTCGAAAGGTAACCGTATAGGATAGAGCTATCGGGGTCCGCAGCCCCGGCGTTCCGGCATAGTATCTGGGAGAACTCCGACTGGCGCGGCCGGTCCAAAAGAGGGATGGATATGAGCTCCTCAGCGAAACAGCAGCGGACGCCACTACGGCAGATCCCAGCGAGAGGGTGACAGCCAGGCACACAGAAGGAGCGATGCGCACGAACGTGTACTGAGGTAAGAGTGGTACTGCGCGTAGCCTACCTCGAAGAGCCGACGATTTACGAACCCCTCTGAGAGAGTGTCCCGCGGCAGGCGCACAGATTCTGAGGCCAAGGGCACCGGTTGCAGCAGTCTGTAGGACTTGAGCTGCAGCTTGGTGCCTTGGGAGGAGGGCATGGGAATAAAAACTAACGAGGCTCCATGCCCATTCTGTAGTACAACGCATACCCTCAAGAATTATCGTTTACACGTCACAAGCGCCTGAATGATGCTATACGTACAACGCAGTTGTTACGGCTAATGATACACGGGGAGGAGAAACTCGGCTGACTTAGTCGCTCTCAAAGCCAGGAGAATCGTCATCATCGACAGCCATCTCCTCATTCTGGTCACCGTCAGTGTAGATCAGACTGTTCAGGACTTCACGAGCGATCAAACCGTCACGCGCCTGAAAATTCGAACACTCGGCACGCGGCAATGAGTGCTGCAGATCTTACCAGACACCGAGCACGACCAATGACACCGGGGGTGAGTCGGAACTGCCTCGTCCACCGAACCCCCTGTAACATATTCAGGTGGACCTTCGGACGCTCGGGCGGGATGGCGCTCTCGTCGAGATCGAAAGCCGTGAGATCGTGGAAGTACTCTCCAAGGAAGTACCTCGCCCCACCTGATAATGATTATCGAAATTGGAAAAGTCACTGCGGTCGTCTCCCCACCAAAGACGTAGATTTTCCTCTGTGATTTTAGGTAGGCAGCGCCACAGTGACTGCGGTATCGGGTCTCCAGAACCGGTTGGCCCACCTCTTCATGGAGCGTCATCTTGCAGCCGATCTGAAAATAGTTTTCAGGCTTCGGGTTTTTTACCCGAATTGATCTTGGATTGCTCACTTTCGCCCACTTCTTTTTGGCCAGGTCAAACCTCCAGGGTGCGCAAATATCTTCATACAGACTCCCATAGCTTCGGGACATCCGATCGTAGTTGTACGTTTTGCAGCCGCCAAAAGTGAGGACCTCTCGAGACGACAAGGCGACCACGGCATTCCCCAGCAGCAGCGGGGGGCCCACTCCTGACGCATCAGAGACGCTCGTCCACGTCAAAGTCGGCAGATCGAGTATCCAGATCTTTCCACTGTCATCCATGTTCACCTCGTCCGGACTGAAACGCCACTCCGACCCACCGAAGACGATCCACTGCGACCCAACGCGCTGCGAGCTGTGCCACAGACGCGACGGTGGCGATGGGCCGGACACGTCGATTTCTCGCCAAGTTCGAGTAACCAAATCAAACTGCCACAGATCATCGAGGAAGACATTATCGACGCCACGACCAGCATGGAGGATGAATGTTCCCTTCCAGAGCACGCCCTGGGCGCCGGATCGAGCTAAGGGCCTCGGGGATTCATCCAACGGCTCCACCACCTCCCCGCTGAGGCTCGGCCGATCGTCTAGCGTTACACCGTGGGTGTACTGAATGGTCAAACGTGTGAGGTCGGCGTCTGCCGCCACATGGTTGCCGCCTCCGAACGAGTAGACCTCAGCTCGGACTGTTGATGTGGTGTCGTCTGTGATGATGTCGCATGCAGCACCGTGCATGTTAAGGGCCGGGGGTGCCTCGAAGTGGCAAGGGGTGAGGGTAACAGGGGTAGTCGCGGTGTCCACTACTGCCGCACATCGTAATGGCTGAAATAACGAGGAGGGCATGCACTCAGGATACAATTCAGCCTAGTTCCCCTCTTGCAGAGGTTATATCAGCATCGCCATACACAGTGGAAGAGTGTAAGGGTGCAAGACTCTGCCATGTAACCTTCTTACCAGATTCTCGAGGCCTCCAGAAGACTCTCCGTAGTAGCCACCCGCGAGGAGGAGCAGCAGACCGAGACGATCCGAGAGAACGAGCTGAGGAGCAGAAGAAGCAGTGTAACAGAGATAATCCGTGGTGCACTCCGGGCCCCGACTCACGCAGTGGGCTGATTGAGCTCCCCAGTAGTTCTCCACAGCAACCTCGGCATTCATGATGGTAGTGTCCTTAACACGCAGCGAAGCCAGGTCAACATCCAGATCGATGGCACTAGATTTGAGCTCCTCGAGGGTCTTACAGGAGCGTGGGCATGCTGAGAGGCACCATGACAACACCACCACCCTCAGAGTGCTCCAACGCGACGCCTAGCGGAAGTCCCGGTACTTACCCATGGGATCTAGTTGCATGAGCAACTCGGACCAGAGGCCAATCGCGTTAACATACTCCTTGAAGAAGCGGCTAGTTTTGCCGAGTGTGATGAGACTCCGAGTGTCGGCGTAGCGCAGTAATACCTCGGCGTAAATGTGCTCGGCGAGGCCCGTGAATGAAGGCATAGCTAGAGGTGTCAGAAACCATGCTAGCTACAACAGGTGAATCACCCTCATTTCCATGGGTGAACGACAGACATTCCTTCGTACTCAGTTTGCATGGGACGCCCTTTCTCCGCACACTACCCTCTTCAACGCAAAAGCACGAACGCAAACCTTTAATCAGCATTTACGAACATGATAGCCTCATTAATAAATAATACCAATCATCTCGCTACTCTCACCAGTAGCAATAAAACTGTCCTTCTGTACTATATACGAATTGAGCTCGTCTGCTCTACCGCCTCTCACGACCCCATACACACGACATCATGTATAGTAGCAAAGTGACGATAATAATGATACACGGAGCCTCAGTCGCTTAGTCCGTCAGAGCGATCGAGATCTCCTACCGTTTGCCAGCTGAGTCGAGCAACGGACGGGTAAGGGCCGATCTGCGGTTAAAGCGGCGGACAAACCAAGGAGCTACACAGGCTATGCTCAGCACGAAGAACACAGCTAGGAGGAGGGCCCCGAGGAGTCGATAGCTGGCGTCCACCGTGTCGGAATGCTCTTCGATCGGCATAGAGCTGCGGCTGCCATCGAGGTCGCCGTAGACACCACCGTAGGCCGATACGGCCACTCCAACTCCGCCTCTCCTTAGCGTCGTACACCGTGTAGTGCTTCTTGAGGAAAGTGTCTCCCAATATGATAGGCAATCCGTCCGGGCTCATCTGTAGCTCAATCATACACTCATTCTGTGGGGTTGGTAACGTAAAGTAGTCCGCCGGCGTGACGGTGTAGCGCATACCGTGTATGACGAAGACCATCGTACCTGCACTCGACTGGGCCTCGCACGGGCATGCGAGGAAGCCGCCCGGCATGAGGACAGTGCAGGTGACGAGTACCTCACTGGGCAGGAGGGCAGTCAGTAATGGTACATACACGTCCCTCGGTACAGTGATATAGGAGGTCCCCGTATCCAGGGCTGCCAGCTGCTCCTCCGAGATCAACACAGAAGCCGAGTCAGGCTCATTCGCACCGAAGAACTCACCCACACTGTCCAATAAACCAGACGAAGCCTCTGCTGTCTCTCGCTGGGGCGGTGGTGGGAGTGCCTCTATACTGATCTCAATGCTCCACCAAAGGTCCCCAACCACAGGGGCCCAGGTGAAGGTCCCATCTCGGTAATTTTCCTCCTCTATAGCGCCGAACGTAACCGTACTGCCGAGTGACATAGTAAAAAGTGGATCATCGGTGAGAGAAAAAGAAATTAACGGATAGTCCATAACCTCCTGAAGGTGTTGTAAAACAGTAGTCCCCGTCCGGGACAGGCCGGGCCACGCTAGGCCCATGATGCCGTCAAAAAACCTCATATTCATGTCACGCTGGGCTGAAGCCAGGACAAAATTCTGTCCTGATATACACAGCTCATTAGAAAGGCCAAGGCAGACTCGGTCGTTCGTCAAGTTGCCGAAGACCGCTCCTTTGCCATAGTCCAGCACCTTCTGCACGGAGGACGTTGAGGATGTCTTTGATGAGTTATAGTCGTACATGGTCTGCGGTACCCACAGATCACTCGAGCCGGTGTCGAACTGAACCGTGAGCGCCTGCTCGGGAGACCCTAGGATGATGGGGCCGTAGTACTGCAGATTGGCGAGGTTAAGAATCGGCTCCACATAGTAGGTGAAATTTCCCACCATGCCGCTTTCTACTATGGGGACCTCCGCCGCCAAGTCGCCGTTGGCATCAGTGGTCGATGGCCTCGACAGCCGCACCTTGAAATGTGACAGCGGCACCCTTCGTTCGTTCCTGATGGCCGGATGGGTGCCTCGAGCCTTGGTCAGCTGCACTCTGACCGGCGTAGCAAGAGGCCCCTAGCCAGCTGAGCACTAGAAGGGACCCGAGCAGTGGCAGCAGGCTCATGGTGGGTAAAAGGAGGAACTACGAATCTTCATGAGATGTGCGCCTGATGAGCTCGGACGAAGGCCCTCAGCTAACGCTGGTACGGTAGTGCGATGGACGAGAACTTGCTACTGAAGAGTCATGCTATTGAAAGGGTCTAGTCAGCGAGGAGAGCAAGAACACAAAGGCAACGAGGTGCTGATGAGAAACACTCGTAGGCCAGAAACAAATACCATCAACATGGTCAGGATTCTTCCCCCCTTAGCGGACTCCCCGAGAACGACAGACTCCTGCCCTGGGAGAAGGTCCAGAGGCAGACATCGACGATAGTGGTACCATGCCGACTACACACAGGGAGGAGGAATCAGCAGGTGCGCCACCGGCCCTGGACATACCTGTCCAACGTATTCAGCTAGCTCTGACCGGCTGACCCAGGCGAAGTCTTCGATAATGCCATCTGGGCTGAGGGTGACTGGAGGGCCCGAGGGCAAGTGGATAGCCCGGTAGTAGAAAACCTACAGGATGCACCGTGGATACCTGTCCGTTCACCAGAAAATGCTCGAGGGGCCACTCGCATAGTGGAAGAGATGGAGGAGGGCCACCACCTCACCTTGCTGCCGACAACAGCTCCATCGTCTTCGGGATTCCGTACCGAAGTGAACTTCCGGTAATGCATCGGGCATGTGCCTACAGAGCGAACAGCAGTTGGGAAAATCGAGGCTTACTCTGGCACAGGGACCTAGGTTACCGGTACCCCACCCTACCCACGAAGAAGGGCGCATACCCCTCCCCCAGCTGGGCTGTACATATCCTCTGCAGCGTCTGAGAATCAAGAGGTCGGTCATGGACTCGGATGGGCTGGAAGATACCTCACGGGCGGTCATCCCATGCAAGTGACTAGGAGAAAGGGAATGTCCATATACTCGATCCTCGATACTTAACCACCAGCCACAGCATCTCCGTGCCACGACGGTCCATGTTGTGCATCTACTGGCAACCTCTCTTGTGAGAGTCGTGTGCAATCTCGGTAGCGGTATAGCTCAAAGCCAGGCATGGTCCCACCTCCTTGAGAACTCGTTGTTTGTCCATCTCTCTCAGGTCCTCTTGCTTTTTCTTCTTCTTACGCCCACCGCCAAGCTGCCCTTCCAAACCCGATAGACCCTAACGAGCCACAAGTGAACGCCAAGGGGTCTCCCATCCCCCTCTGCTGCTGCCCAGACTACCGCCCACTCAGAAGCCATAGCCCGGACTTCACCGGGTGAAGTTCACCCCCGAGTTTCGATACCACATTTCCATCAGTTCACGAGTAGACTATATCATTCTCTGAACAGGTCCCATAAATGAATACCACACACCTCGCGGTATGCTGCTACTGGATCAACCCCCCAGCCAGGTCTCACCTCCTCAGCCATGAGCTTCTCCAACTCGGACATCTTCACCACCGTTCCCCCCTCCTGCTGCAGAATGTCCGTTTGTGAGCCCTCTCGCAACAGAGCCAGTTCCTGGCATACAGTATCACACTCAGCGTCACGCGCCACGAAATTACCCGCCGACTGGGCAGGAAATGATGGGGGAAGTTCTGGTATACTAGACTGTCGGCGATCTCCAACTGATTAGCCGTCCGCTCCTCCCACTCGGCTCGCCACTCTCTATGCTCCCGGATGAACGCCGGCTCAGTATACCTACATCGACAATTCACGCCTTCGGACGGAAGGCGGCGGGCAAGACAGGTCAGTCGCCGCAAACGCTGATGAAATCCTGACGAGTCCTCGCAGTTTGTTTCATGAACTCCTACCAGTGATTGCACGGTCAAGTAGGATGAGAATGAAGCACGGGGCGTATACTACGGTAGTATTACTACCACTCCCATCTATAGAGGACACCGCCCTCGAGAGGAGGTGACCCGACCACACTTCGCCTCGTCTCTGCAACACCGTCTATCCCGTAAGGTAGTTACCTCCCCCGAGGCGCAATTCCCGTTGAGCGCTCTACTCAGCAGATGCTCATCGCCGGCATGCTTACACCGGTGGCAGCCTGCATATGCTCAGAGACATCACCATCTTATAGCCCTTATGGACTGCTACGGCCGGCATGTCCGCGTACTTCCCCAGTTCATTCTCTGCACCACCGGCTGCTGCAGTGGCGCTGCTGCTGCCGAACCCGCGTCGCGTGGAAGTGACAGCTGATCGTCTCAGAGCGTTCCGAGCAGTCCGTAGTATCATCGAGGAGCAACTGAATGGCAGCTCAGATACTTCCCACTCCCGTGAGTAGGGATGTCAGCGCCTTGCCGGAGCCCGGTACTAGCAAGCAATCACTCATCGCGGACTCTAACACAGATGCTGGGGCAGCGTCTACCCACTTCACCTGCATCATTCGCCTTAGTTGCCCGCAGCTGGAGCGCCCTGGTGGTAGTGGACCGAATGATGATGAGATTTACCCACTGAACACAAAGTAGCCGATTATAAGGATGAAATTTCAGCTATTATTCTTCAGGCGGACATATTAGTCAACAACTCATCCATCGCCTTATCGATCTCCTCCTCTCTTGATATACACCCAGCTATCGCACCTGAACTTGAGATTAACCACGGGATGGAGACGGCAACTGGTATGCCCCTCCAAGCACATAGTTCTGCTTAGCAAGACAGAACCACCAGCGCGCACCCCACCGACTTCGGTTCTACACCGCCTGGTTATGCCACTACCAACAATCACGGTGCTATAGAAACCAATTGTCATGGCAGCATCGCTGACCTCTATCACCTCGGCGCAGGGCCGAACAGGCTACAAAACGAGAGCCTCCTCACCCGCGGTATCCTCATCTAGGAGTAGAGTGATGTACACTAGGAGATGGAAGTCTGCGTACCGTGCCCACGACGGAGTCCCGGCTGGTATCTGACACCACTAGCTATCCTCGCGGTAGCAGCACACTCTCAGTACTCCCATACCTGTCGCATGTATTGCTTTATGTCGTCAGGCGTCTGCTTCCGGCTCCGATTTTCCCTGAGAAATAGTCACTGCGCCACGAAATTCACCCTGCCCGTGCTACCTAGGGAAATGTGAGAATCGGAACATGCTTCGCTTCTTCAGCGGGACACCATCGTTAACCTTCACCAAAAGCCAGTCCGGGTCGAACTCCGTGACCTCGGACCCACTGGCTAACACCGGGGGCATCATCTCTTGCTGAAGAAAAACGTCACTGCGCCACGAAATACTCAAAACTACTCTCAATCCGCTATTCGACAGCCGTTTTGACAGATTAGACCATAGTTTGCTAAGGCAGGCCCAACCTATCTAGATCCCATCTAAGAGATGCTCAGAAATGGCAGGCGGCCCTTCTGCCACTACCAGCACCGTCAGAGCTCGAACAGCCAAGCGGCCATCACCCAACATGACCTACCGTTATCAACTCTCGAAGCGCTCCGAACAAGCCCGCCCGCGAACACCCTCCCAAACCCATCCGTTTTTACTACATTGAAAGGTTCCCTCAGCTGTACTCTAGTAGGTGTCTCAGCGGTCTTCTTGACATCAAATAGACCGTCCTGTAGCATCCCCTCCGCCTGGTCCGAGGCCATCCAGACCTAACCACACTACTACATCAACCACCATCACCACTGCAGCAGCATCCACCCACCATCGTTTCCGGCTGTCCTTGCTTTTCCTCGTTGGGCTTCACTATTGCCGTCACGAACTTGCTCACAGGATAGCCCGTATAGTGTTCACGCCTTTCCAACTAAAACAGGCGAGAGAGGTAAGGGAGGAGAGGGGGCAGCGAGCGAGATAACGGTGTACGAAGGAAAAACAAACAACGACACTAGGCAGAAACCACTCGTGGTGAAGCCGTTAGGTCTGGGCCATACCGTCTGGCTGCCACACACGGCGTTCTGAGCACAATCACAGTCAAGTGGCAATAGGAGCGTCAACGTAATATTAGTTACAAGAAACTGCCCCAGCAGGAAGGAAGCCCCCGCGTTTTCCGTCAAATATTGGCCACTGCTACCGCACAATGCAGCGATGATTGCAATATCCTTACTGTCATTCCACAAAGAAATGATAAAACCTCCCATGCGAATAGCAATTGATGATGATAATCGTCAATAACTTCAATTCAACGAATACGTTATTTGTGACATAGAAGGACGTCCGACATATCAGTACTCAAGCTCCGAGTATCCTGCTCCATACACACCCTCACTACCAGTTTCTGCAGCCTTGCTGAGGCCAGCAGCTCCCCGCTGCTCATCTCGTAGTCCCTCGGGAGGGAGGTCATAATGCATCCAACTCTCTCGAGGCCCAGCTTAGCCATTACTGCATCTATCTTGGCCAGCGCAGGGTCCACCATACCCTCCCCACCAGGGATTCCCGAGCTAGGCTTGCCACTCGACGCCTGACGTAGGATACCGGTGAAGGCACTCCGCCCGCCCTGCCTTTCTGAGACATCTATACACAAACTCTGGACAGCGCGATAGGAGAATTCCTCTCATGCATAGCTCCAGCCAACCGACGATAGCTTCACGTAATACACGTCACGGCTGAATCTTGGCCCCCTTTCTAGCTGAGAGTGATTCAGGCTTGCAACACGAACCTCACAGCGCGCCGCCGATCGACTGCAAGCCGTCTGACGCACTGAGAATCTTTCGATTGCACCCGATGCTTTCATCAACCCTAGTTTCACAACACTACATCGTCGAACAGCTGCTGCCCTTTCGCACCTCCTGCATAGCCACCAGCATCTCGTTCATCCTAAGGCCTCCACTAGCAGCATTGAAGACCTCCTGCTTTGGGGGCTCGTATATACCCTCCACCACAATTCGGCACCCATCGTCGTAGTTGGGGTCGGAGAGGTAGTAACTAGAGGGATAACCCACACTGAGCGGTCGGACCAAAATTCATGCTACCACTACCCGTATAACCATCCACACCGCTGCTGAAGCATCTCCTTATCATACTAAGACAGAAAAGCAACTACATAACAACAAAGTGACCGCTCCGAAGGGAAGCCAGGATAGCTCGGAATGGCCCTCACCTGCCAGTACTGGACGAACGACTTGATCTCCTCGGTGTTCATCCACTCACAGTGATCTACATGGCGGTATCTAAGCAGGAACCAAGTTAACTGTGAATGCACCTTGCCACCAGACTACCTCTGTCGATTGAGGGTGAGTGCTGGAGGTAGTTTAGTCATCCGCCCCTTCTCTAATACCACCGGCTTGTAGTGTTGTGATAAGGGCAGTAAGGATGTCTCATACCTATCATGATAAGACAGCTTATACACGGATACTAACACACACCACATCCACCCAGCAGCGGCCATTCCCCAACGGGGGGAGGTTCACCGCCCTGAAGTCCTACTGTTTCTCGAGGAGAGTACCGTCACTCCCACAATTCCACTAACGTTGCGCCCATACACCGCAGATGATATACGAGTACTACCACCGGTGCTTCAATCACCCATCACTGCTCAACCCGATGCCGCCGTCACCACCGAAGCAACCCCTTATGACTGCCGTCTAGTTTATCACGTCAATTGGCCCTCCCAGAAACCAGTGACCTCACAGCAGTAATGAAGAGCGACACGCGATTAGGATACTATTGCATTCACGTCCATTCCCGTCGTACTTGTGGTCCTTTAAATAGCTTTCAAAACTCTGAAAGTTGCGCTTGGTCGCCTTCTGATCTCCTTGATCCGATGATGACATTATCACACGATTAAACAAACAGGAATGTACAACTTACACGCAACCGTACCGCCCCACCACTGCATCACAGAAAGTAGTACCACAAGTTCACAAGAGGGACAGGTAGCATAAGCCCTGCGAAATAATCCCTCAGCCCTCCCCCGATTGAAGCAACGCAACGAGAGCAGCGAGCCCGATGGACTAACATCATAGATAGGTAACATGCTCCTCGCTTGATGATGACCCGAGGCTATAAATCTCATCGCCCTCCTCCCCCCATAGCCTAACAACCACACCGTCCGCTGCCGGAGGTCCCTCGGGCGACGGCCTTACCGGTCATCAAGCATGTCTGCGAAGGCCAGATTGTGGTGCATCAGCGACATCTCCCTGTCTCCACTCCCCGTCGAAGCTGATACGAAGAGGGGCTAGTCGAAACTCAACCACTACTCATGCAGTATGAATCCTAAATGCTCTTCCCACATCCGTTCAGCGGACGAGAACCCAATGCCAGGTACCTTCCTCCCCAGTGTGCTCCGTTCCGCAGTACACTGACTCCCCAGCACGCTCAACCTCGGCCATCCACCTAGCAGATTATCCACAGTACCATCACGACCTCAAGGGCCTCTCTTACGCCTGGTTATAAGCCTCGAAGCGGGCCTGTCGTACTTTATCGAACAGGATACTCGTCGAGCGGCCAGCCTCAGTGGACACCTGAGGGAAGGGATCAGTCACACGAGACCCACACCCAGACAAGAGAGCCACAGCATAGGTGATAGGGGGTCCGAAAAGCCTTGCCATTGCGACGACTTATCCGACTATCACCTTCGAGGCCCGTACCATGTCCAACTCCGCCACGAGCCCCAAGGCTGCTGAGGCCTGCCCTGCGATCATCGGGTTACTGTCTCGTATCAACTCAAGCATATAGTGGACCACCTGATGATGATGATGATGATGAGCAGACCCCGGCTATCTCCAGCAACACGATGCTAAGGCCACCTCACCTGGGCGTCCTGATCTTCCAACACTACATCAGACGTCTCAGGGTTCGACAGCAACATGCGGAAGGTCCATAGAAGCTGGAGAACCTACTGGAGGGTGGGCCGACCTTCTCGGAACGAGTCGGAAGAGGACTTTCGGTCCAACAAGCACTCGAGCGCCTTACAATCTCGTCATCCTCCTGCTTTGCAGTGAGGAGATCGATGAGGCGCCTCAACAGCAGAGGGTTCTCACACAGCCTTGCCCCCACTTCCGGGTCTCGAGAAGCCGCTATAACCTAAGTCAGGAGATACCTATCCGCGAAGAAGTACACTTGGGTGTGCGCAGGAGACAAGGCGGAAGGTACGCCCCCGGCGGGGTCGATTGCGTCGACAGATAGTATCGACAGCGGCCATCAGACACGATAGCCAATAAATACTCCGCCCAACAGGAGTTTTCCCTGGTACTACCCCAACAACCATGACGCTCGCTAAGAGAACATCATCTCCCGTGAATCCAGGCATGAGTTGCTCTGTGACGAGGTCCAAGAGGAAGCCGTTGTCGTCTATTAAACACAGCTCTCCCCAGTCGATCGTCCCGGGCGTAGTAAAATTGGCCAGCAACCCCAGCACCTGGCATTCACAACAAAAATGGGTATGTAAATCAAGCGCCGGAGAGCGGTGGTCATGAGCTTGAGCGCTTTGAACCCGTCAGACCCGACAGACCCCTATGAGTAGGATAGGCTTTCAACCCATCATACCGAACTGATCCGGCCGACCGCCCCAGTCTTGGCGGCCAAGTCTCATGATACTACCTCCACTACAATGCCAGCCGCTGCGTCTGCCTTCTCATCTCCACCACTCATACCCTCACTGCAATGACGGGCCATCCGTACCAGCTCCACCGTCCAATGAGAAAGCGCCGAGTTGCTCATCACCTGAGTCCCACAATCTTGCGGAGGTCTAAGCCCCGACCTCCTACTTGACAGAAGAGCTCCTGAAGATCCCTCCCGTGGCCACTCACATTACGCATAACCTTCAATACAAGGCTATCTCTGTATTTGATACCACGATGAACCTGTTGTGAGAAGGAGAGCACAGAATCGACTGCGACCACCAGCCCGCCGACCAAGTCCGGCCATAACCCCGACTGCAGCATCAGCTGAGCGCTCCGCTGGTGGGTTGACATGTTAACCATCACCTTGCAGGACGCCGGAATGGGCGAAGGTGAGGGACTCAGGAGAGGCCCACCGCCATAAGGTCAGCTCCCCACTCTGGGGTCGGGAAACTGAACCACTAGCTGCAATAGCATCGGTATGAAGTCCTCACAGAAGCACAACTCAGACTTGCAACGATCGTCAAAGGAGAAGTGATACCTGTTAGCATAGGTCGCAGGTTCGATCCCTGGGCCCGGAATCTCGTCCTCCGTTATTACAGAAGCCTCAAGACCAATTGCCGACAGCTAGGTTGCTCTCTCAAGATAGTCACCAAGGCCGTCATCACACCACTCTCGGACAGGGAGTTCCTTACCTCCGGGTCGAACGATAAATTATAGAGAACCTGACCAAGCCATGCCCTCAGTCAGCCTCCATTCCTCGTGCAGCACAAGTTACTAACGATGATATCAACTTGCAAGTAGCTGTCGATAGCTAGGTGACGCAAGTGAACACCATCAGCGATGCTATGATGTCCCCGAGGCCATATCCTACTATGGATGGTGGTATAAAAGCAACATGAAAGCCCTTGATGGGATATAGCAGTGCAAGGGAGCTGATACTTTCACAAATTGAAGGAATCTCAGCATGAGCGTCTCCACGAGTATTTCAAGAGGATTTCGCGGGACTCGGGAGAGTACTCCAGTCGGGCGAGCAGACGAAAGGACATCTATGGCCAGTGATGGTATACGCCTTCCTCATTCTCCTCAATAAGAACTACCTGCAAAGCCAGTACTCCTACTAAGCCCGACTTGTGGCGCAGGACACAGTTTGCAACCAACGGACGAAGCACCTGAGAATGGTGCCTTCGACCAGGCCTAGCGTTTCCGCATCACCCCAGCTTCAACCATCTGGTCCTTGGCCTCCCCGAATACAGACAGCTTCTTCAGAAATACCAGACAGACTCTCAAGAGAGGCTCCCAGGTTCGATCCAAGAGCCGGGCAATTAAGGTCGGTAATTTCCCATTAACCATTTTGCCTGCGCCACCAGCTAATGCCACTGGGGCCGTTCCAGTGAGTTACTACGTTCAACTTTGACGTCCTCAGCCAGATGGAGGAGTGTCAACAGACATATGCGTAACAGCTTATTCTGCTTCATAACTTTTCGCTCTTCTCTTGCCAATCCGCCCGGATCCTGGGAGATCCGACACTGGTCTACCTAGAGGGCGGCATGGGATCGGTATGGCAAGTGCGAGTCGCCATAAAGCTACTGGAGTAGAAGGGATCTTTCATGGTCTCTGATGTAACCGTTCTACCCGTGTTGAAGCGATGACAGGGAGAGATACGACCGTTCCAGATTTCTTGAGAGTCACACTGATTCATGGAAGAAAAGACGTTTCCCAAACCACACTACTCCCTGTCTGAGTGCTCTTGCTCTTTCCTGAACCTCATGGTCGACCAGCTTAAGTGTGATGCCGCCACACTGGGATGCCGACAGCAGCGGGTGCAGAGAAGCGTAGGTAGACAGGCAGAGGAAGCAGGCACCTGAGCCAGCCATCGAGCCTAGCAGTGTGATTCGAGGTGGAGAGGGCTCTGAAACTCGCGTGCCCTTAACCGAATTCCTTGAGAGATACCCAGAGCAAACCAAAATTCAGCCCGCTCTCGGCAGCGCGTTGTTCATCACACTCTACAGTCAACTAGTCTACTGCGTGGACGGCAGCCAGGCTGAGTACCCGAATGAAGATCGGCAACCTGCAGCGATTACTGATAGTAGTGGGTAGATCGAAGAGCCCCATCGACTCTTCCCGGAGCACTCTCGCCAATACGGTGAGCCATGTACCTACCGGATTACGATACTCGGGCCAGCGCGTTAACTACAGTGCCGTGAGTCCCACGGAACTGCGAAGTCTGCACGAGTTACTATGAGTATGCATGAATTTATTACAGTTGAATCCACCCTGATCGCCCTCAGTGGACATGGCCTGGCGGGAGATATACTCGAAAGTTCGGGGGTCAACACATAGCCTGACAATAGTGGAACGATTGAGTCAAAAGGCTGCACTCTCAAAATCAGCAGAGCCCGCATGCAATACTGAAAGGTGAACGGAAAACCGTCGGCAAATAGAGTGTAACTCCTTAAGGGTATGAGCGCCCATCTGGCAGCGAACCTCAGGAAGTAGCGAGCGCCCATAAGCTTCTCCTCCACAGTGTCTTCATAGAGCTTGTCCTTATACCTGCACACCCCCGCCTTTACGCTCCACACACTGCTGCATTACATCTCGATGGAGCTAGGGCTGGCGTCGGGTAATAGTCGGAAAATCTATAGTAGAGAGCAGCGAACTTAGTCCGACGAGTGCTCTTTCGCCCTACTGTCTCGTAGTGGTTCACTGGTGCTTCTTCCACTGGGGGTACCTGCAGGAGAGGACGCCTCGTAAGCTCGGTTTGGATGTTCGTATAAGAGATGGTGGAATCACAACTTGCCAGGTAAAAACGAAAAGGAACTGAGGCATCCTAGGGGCTGAAATGGAGATCATAGATCGTACTTGACGGTACGCTCCCAATACAGAGACGAGGGTGGACGCCTCAGCCGCAGCCGACTCATGCAATCAGTCCCTCTCCGACCGTGATAGGGCACCCCTCGCTCCCGAGATATGCTCAATCAACTACGGATGTTCCTCGCGTGGCCATGCTTTAGTCAAATAGCCACCATCCCCACGTCATCACTCTAACCTGTTGTTGTCTAAGGGAGCCTTGCTTTCTACTGCTCCCCGGCCTCGCCTGCGATCCCTGATAGGCCCGCAGCGCACCCAGTAGGCGAATGAGCTCATCTCGCTGCTTGGGCATGATATACCTGATTACACCCTTCTCGGTACTACTCCATCTCGGGAGCGACTACTTGCTGGCTGCCTGCATCACCTGGTCAGCCTTCAGCTCCAGGTCGGCCCCAACCTCTCGAACCCTCACAGACTTCTGCCCTTATCACAAGGAAGACAATTCAATCAATCGTTGGGGAAAACAAAGAGAAAATTATCGGCTAGAGCTGGCCAGCGCGACGAGATATACCAAATTTCCCGCTCTTCTGCAAAGCGGATATCCCCTCCCATTTTAACGCACAGTGAGTTTCGATCAATCGGAGGGGTTCTCGAAAGTGTTCACAAACGAGGCAACAAATTTTTCAAGACCGAAAACCCATTCCAAGACTATTGAATCCAACCCGGAGAGGAGGAATCGATGCCTCCGACATCCACCTGTGTTCCGAATAATGTCGCAGCGTCAGACGGCCAAAGCGTTCATGCACGAAGAGCGACTGTCTCCGAGAGTCATCCCTTGTGCTGCGCCCCACTGTACGCTACCTGGGGTGCTCTCAGTGGAGATGACCTTGCCTTTGGCGTCCATTACGCAGACGTCCTGCATGTAGTTCACGACAATAGTACTCTCATCGGCATTCAACTCCATGCCTTTGAGACGAATCTTTCGTACTGTCCTAGACATGAGTGACCAAGATGTAACCTCATCGATTACCATCCAAGTTTACTCAACGCAAGAGCTCTCGGGTGACCTCCACTGTGATGAAAGGCGCGACGGAATGAAAAACCCACGACCCTTGTTGACCAGAAAACAATCGACACAGTCTGAAGGACAGTAAGCCACAGCAGCAGAAGTATCCAGAAAATCTTCCGCGTGCGCAAACCTGACGTACTAGTACTCACCACCGGCTAGCAGAGCAGATCATCAAAGTGTATCTGCAGGGAAGAGAGTTTTCCTCGAACTGCAACTAACGTATATATAGTAGATGGATATTTATAGAGAAATACGGAGCCGTTTAGGCCCAGACCCGAATGGACAGCAATCAGCAGCTGTCATGAGGACCCTTCACGGAGGAATGGGTGATTCAACCACGAATATAGTATGTAAAGGGAGGGTCTACCAAAAAGAGAGGTGGATGTCTCATCATCCCTTCAGACAATGATATCCCCCTCTCCCAGGCATACGACCAGAACAGGAGCTGAACACTCAGCATAAGTCTGTTCACAGTGGCCACTTCAGCCTGATGAGCCCTAGCAGAGTTGTGCTTGGGGTGAATGGTATACAGTATCCACGACCAGAATTATCGATGCAACAGCAGCAGACACAAAGACCACATACTGAGTGTCGTCGAGTTGTAAAATTGCCTACAGCTGAATAACCGTAGTACCGATGGACGTCGGCACATAGCTTGACAGATGTGACGGACTCGACTCTCCCAGATCAGACAAATTGAATACGGTGGGCGCTCTCGACAACGGCCTCTCATCGTTCGAGGGCCCGGCAGCATTATCGTCGTTAACGGAGCTTCCACTAGGGGTCTCTGTGGTAGTAGTAGCCTGCGGGATACCGTCTTCGATATCATTACCGTTAACATCGGTCATTTGTGAACGACAGAGTGGACAGCGTAGGGAGCTCAAGACTCGATCTCTCGGTAGTATTGGCAATCCCAAATAATTAGGAGCATACATCTTCTCATAGGCCGTATCAATAACCGAGTCAATACATTTCTCATGAAACACATGACCACATCTCAGAGTTATCAATGGATCGCCCATATCCTCTTCATCTAGACAAATCGGACATAAGTCTTCGGCACCAGTGGTAGTCGCCAGCGTAACCATAGAAGAGTTCTTGGCCGTAGCCAAGAACGACTGCTTGTCTTCTACTGTCGGCACTCTCGAGGCTGCCTCAGCGTCCTCACCCGACAGGCCAAAATTGAGGTTGCGAATAGCCTGTTTAAAGCCGTATCTTCGGACAAGGGTAGTCAGCAGAATCGCCAGCGGCATCAGTATCCACGCTAAGCCCGCCGCGAAGGTGATGATGAGATCTGGGAAGGTCTTGTGAAGGGCGGCCAGGACGATGAACGCCGCTCCTACTCCTAGGAGACCAATCAGCCAGACCCACTTGAACCTCCTCGGCAGAGCTAGGTCAATGAGAGTCTCATTGCTTCTCTCAGGCATTCGAGTTAGCAAACGGTGTTATTACGACGAGAACAAAGGAAACTGACTGAAGACGGCAGATGCACACAATCAGAGACCGAACGAATGATGATGAAACGAAGAGCAGCTCCCTGTTACCAGTCACTCAACAAAACAGGTGGCGAGTTTGGAAGCAGGATGATGGTTTCACGAACGTAGGAAGAATGGTAGAGTAGGACAACCTCGTCTCGGGACCAAGCTTCATTGGTCCCATTCGAGGATAGTCAGAAGGAAGTAACCAGAGGACTCCCGCAGGCAATTCAACCGGACCCGGAACCAGCGAGAACGAACTGCGCTGCTGCCGTGTTTCGGCAGGGAATAAGGATTCACTGATAGTGCTGGCGAGGGATGGGAACCCGGAAAGATCGCACTCGGGGCCCTACTATAGACTGAAAGAATACAGATAAATAGAACAGTATAGATGATATATAGACGAGTGTCTACCGTTGCTGCTGAGGTAGCAGCAGAGGTTGACAGGAGTACAGAAGGGAGTGAACCATCACGAGCAGGCTGGCTCGGGATGCCATGACCAACGACAATCGGCCGACCACGTATATCGTGCGAGCGAGGCTGAGATGTTGTGAGCCCCGTTCTTCAGAGTATCTTTGCAGCCAAGATGCTTGACCACCTCGGAAGTGGTCAGAGATGACAGCGCTGGGCTCTATCAGGGCGGCCTTGTATGGGTCTGCGAATAGAGGCAACATGTTAGTCATTGTTTGCTGACACCTATAGCTGCACAACAACTGGCAAGGCGGCAACGTGAGGGGCATCACCCACTCGCGTGCCTGTTAAGTAGAATGTAGGAGGAACTCGAGCCAGCGGTCTGCTGAAGGCAGGGGATGTCTCAACAGTTGGATCGTCGTCAACGGAGCTTCCACTAGGGGTCTCTGTGGTAGTAGTAGCCTGTGGGATACCGTCTTCGATATCATTATCGTTAACATCGGTCATTTGTGAGCGGCAGAGTGGACAGCGTAGGGAGCTCAAGACTTGATCTCTCGGTAGTATTGGTAATCCCAAATAATTAGGAGCATACATCTTCTCATAGGCGGTATCAATAACCGAGTCAATACATTTCTCATGAAACACATGACCACATCTCAGAGTTATCAATGGATCGCCCATATCCTCTTCATCTAGACAAATCGGACATAGATCTTGCGGTGCTGCCGTTGTATCAAGCGTGACTTGCGAGGCACTCTTGGCCGCCTCCAAGAAAGCCTTCTTGTCCTCGGCGGTAGGCTTCTGTTGAGTCGCTTCGGTCTCGACTTTTGGGCCCTCCCTTAGCTTTTGGATGCCCTGCCGGAATCCGTATTTCTTCGTCATTTTCACTAACAGAATGATCACCGGCAAAGCGATCCACAGGAGTGCTACCCCAAAGGCTACAATGAGCCCTGGGAATGTCTTATGCATAGCGGCGAGAACGATGAACGACATAGTGATGACGACTACGCCAGACAGCCAGACCCAACGGAAGTGACGAGGAAAGGAAATGTCGATGAAATCTCCTCCAACGGTCTCTGTCATAGGGAAGAGAGGAACACTAAGTAACTGCTCCGGAGACAGTCGACTGTTGAACTGAACAACACAATGCTGATGCTGTGGGGGTGAGACTGAATAAGGACTACCAAAATGGACGCTATATGAGAACAGCAGCAAAGGTAACGCGTGGACACATGCACAGCGAAGAGACCATCAAGACCAAGCTTCATCGGTCCAGAGAGAAACTTCACTTGTGCTGCACAGAAGTCTACCCCATTTTCATTTCAACTGGATATGATTGACCTCGTAGTCGAAGGACTCCGACAGGCCCTACCCGAAGGCTCGAGAAAACTGACGCTCTATCGTCAGGATGGGGGGGCTTCGACTAAGACCTCGAAAGTGGATCGATAAGGATAATCATCAAAGGGTCGGAACTATCATCACCCTCTGAGGAAGAGAATAGTGCCTTAAGTGTATCATAGGATGGGATAGTTATTACGACAGTATAAAAGGTCGGAACTATCATCACCTTCTATACCCAAATAGATAGGGAATGGAGTGGTAAGAATAAACAGCATGTAATAGTGTAGTAGATGTAAGTAGCAGTAGTAGTAGTAGTAGCATAGGAGACGATAATGACGATGGAAAGGATAGAATAGGACAAAACAACGACAACAACAACGACAGCACCGGCTTCATATCATCACACTTCGCACCCTTGAAGCTGGGACAAAGGAGGCGTTTTTCACAACCTCGAGTATGCCGGCGAGGTCTTTTTACTAGAAAATTCAGCTTCCAGTGCATAAGGACGACTAAGTGGAAGCTGATGCGACCAAGGCACACCCCTGTGTCACCATAGGCTGCCTGCAAAGAGGGCACTTGATAGAGCCGAGAACCTCATTGGTGCACTTCTTTCCTGAAGTGCTGCTTCGAGCTGTCTCATAAACCCTGCTCACAAGGGAGTCCATGCACCGCTCGTGGAAGACATGACCACACTGCTAAAGTACAGAGGGTGTCACCAATGTCGTGCTCGTCCAAACAGATCGGACAAAGATCTTCGTATCTTGGCTCGATACTGGTGTCAACCGTGGAGATGCTCATAGAAGATTCACTCTTCACCATGTCAAGGAAGGAACTAATCTCTTCAGCTGACGGTGGAGTTAACTTCTTGGCATCTACTTCGACGCCTTCGCCCAATTCTAGATCAACAGCAGCGGCGTCTCGGCGACTCTGACGGTAAAATAGAACTCCGACAGGGACGATAATCCAGAGAACAGTGATGGCAATGAGGACCTGTAGTGTCCATTTAGGTAGGGAGAGTGCCGCTACCAGGGCACAGCAGCCACCACACAGAGTCAGACCGCCTAGCCAGATGAAACGATCCTTCTTGTTCAGGACCAACACGTTGGAATCGGTGAAGGGCATTGGGAAAAGCTGCTCGGGCTAGCACGCTGACAAGGCAATACTAATAGGTAAGCCGCTATCGTCAGAATACTACGTCTAAGGGCTTCAGCCGGCGATACATAGAAAGCTTTGGTGGCCATTCCCGCTCTGGTGGCGCTACTCGTTGGACGAGTACTAAAGCTCTGTCTAACTCACGCCTCGCTCTATAAAACTAGCTGCGGAATTCAGAAATGATTCTGGCAACCCCGTTTTTTGCGTGTAAAAGTCAAGTATGGAAACGATTCCGAATTTCAGAGTTGATTTATTGAACGCCCCCTCGTTCCCAATTTGCCCTAGTCTAGTAGTCTCTGACCCTCCCTCCAGCTGCTGACCATAGTGCTCTATTCCTTCCGAGTGGTGCGCTAGACATGAAGATTGTACAGCCCAATAGCTTCATCATTGCTCAATTCCGCCGGGGCGTCAAAGAACATTTCATGCAGTTTGCAAGAAAAGAGAGTGATGATTGTGGTGGTGGTGACGGAAAGGAGTAGACCCGCCACGACCGGACTCGCCTCTCATTGTAGCTCATGATGGAACCTTCTGGGCTGCACACGGTAGTAGGCAAGCGTGTCTATACTACCTGCAGTTTGGTTGGCCTGTGCTGCTTGGGGCCGCTGTCAGTTTGGCTGGCTAAGGCTGTCGAAAGAACGCGCCACTCGTGACTCGTATGAGCTACATGCCAGAAGAGGATAATTCCGTTTCCACTGAAAAACCACCACCGGACTTTGCGCCGTACTGGCTAGACTGGCTCATCGCTGCTTTGCCGGAGGATCGGGGATGAGGTCGTTGTATGACGGTTGTAGCTTCTGATATTCTTCCAGTTTGGTTCGTCCCTCGGATGTCGGCAAGGGTCGACCTTGGAAGCGGCGACACTTCCCTTCTTGAACCAGCCGTTGATATACGGGTATCACCTCCGCCGATAGGGACCGAGGAGGGCCACCAGGTTGCGAGAATACAGGATTACTTCAACAAGCATGATTTGGAGAATCTTCTGACTGAGCTCATGGTCGAGCTGGGAAGCCGCATGCCCGACAACCCTACCCTCTTCATGTGCACTTACATTCAGGAGTGGTTCAAATGTGTGGGGGAAACTGCTGCCGTTAAACGCAACGCGGCCCGACGAGCGTCGACTGGTAGTCTGCAGGAGGGCCAGGCTCCGACCACCACCACGCCTGAACGTGTCAAGAATGGTCACCACGGAACGTCCAGTCCGAACCTCAATTCTCTGGCTCATGATTTCTCTAATGCTGCCCTCAAGAAAATGGTGATGGCCAGAGTGAGTTTGCAGCTGGAAAAGGAGCCAACGTCTATTAACAGTTTCGTCATGGAATGGATGGACGATCCGGGAAGGGTGTCGAGGAGGCCCAGTCTGACGCCGAGTAGCGCACCTTCGGCTAGGAGCCGAATCAGCACTGACCACAGTATTCTCAGTATTAATGATATGTTTAATAAGAGTCCGCTTGCGCACAGCGAAGGTTTTCCGTATCCTACAGAGGTCTGCAGCAAATCTTTGGAGGAGCTCACGTCTTGGGAGATGGACTGGCTATCACGCTCCGAGAAGGAGCTGGCCAAGAACGCCTTTAACTTGTTCCACGTCTGGGGTTGCTTCAACGAGGCTCTCTCTGGCGAGAACGTCATCGAGTTTTCCAAAATGCAGAGTTTCCTGCTGTCTGTTCTCTCCAACTACAACTCCTCGAACCCCTACCATAACTTCAACCACGCTTACTCCGTCCTGGCTGCGGTGGGTCGGATGCTGCGGGTCTCGGGAGCCGACGTTTTCTGTTCCCCTATCGATGAGATTGCCCTCCTTGTGGGCGCCCTCACGCATGATGTAGGCCATCAAGGCTTCAACAACGACTACTACATCAAGGGCCGACATACGCTGGCGATTCGGTATAACGATATGGCCGTTCTGGAGAACATGCACGCCGCGAAGACGTTCGAGATCCTACTTGACGATGGCAATAACTTCCTTCGTGACTGGAGTGATGAGCAGTTTGTGGAGTTCCGAAGGACGGCAATCAACGCCATTCTGGCCACTGATATGAAGGTCCACTTTGACCTCACGACCAAGCTGCAGGAACTCGGCGCCTCCCTCGGGTGACATCGACTACGATTCCGCTGAGAGTCGGGTGTTGGTGCACAAGTGTCTGGTGCATGCAGCGGACATCAGCAACCCTGTACTGCCTACCAAGCTGTATAGGGATTGGTCCTATAGGGTCATGATGGAGTTCCACCATCAGGCGGAGACGGAGAAGGCCCAGGGACTCCCCTATGCTCCCTTCATGGACCATCGGCCTGACGACGAGCTCGAGTTCGCCAAGTTGCAACTGGGGTTCATCAGCTTTGTGGCAGCTCCGTTGTGGAATGCCATGGCAGCGATCTGGGAGGATCTCGGCGGTCGGAGAGATCAGATGAGGGAGAACGAGAGGTACTTTAAGAGACTCAAAGAAGATGCAGAGAAGAAGGAGGAAGAGTTGATGCCCTCCGGCCTTCAAACGTAATATATGATTTCTGAACGGTTCTGATAGATTTGACGAATTTATGGTATGCTACTCGACTGGGCCTCAGAGAGAGTGTCAAGGAGGCCTAGTGATATCATTGACGGCAGTAGTAGTAGCATTGTAAATAATACTATCATTTTCCGTTTGTCGAGTACTCTACATTTGCCTGCAGTTGAACAGCTATGTTGTGATATTACCAAGGAGTCTGGTTCGGAATTAAGGTGGCCTGGGAGGGCCCCATCACTAGGCTCGGGTGTCTCTGAGGAGGGGTTAGTGGGAGCCAGTGCTATGCATTCACTGAGGCCCATCGCTCTGTTGAGCTGGAGAGATCAGTTTTTTCAATTTTTCCGATGCTTCATCAAAGGCGTCTGATGATTGGCGACGGTTTTCCAAGACTAGAGCCCAAGGGGTGGGAGGGCAAGATGGCCTTGTTGCAGAGGCAGCTGGACTATCTGGATCGAGGCATGCGAGATATGGAGCATAGGGAGCGGCGAGGTTTGCAGGCAGAAATGTACTATAGTGGGTATAGAGCATTTCGACCCTGGGGCATATCGAGAGGTCTCTGGTTCCAATCCCGCGGGGGACATCCATCGTAATCGAAGTGGAGTATATGGCAGACCATCTGTCAGCAGCGGTTCCAGCATGGATTCTTTATCAACAACATCAACAGTGCCAGGGGCCTCTCGAGAGGATCTCAGCTCTCACTACAGGGTACTCGATTCGACCGAGTCATGGGAGAGGCGGCCTATGAAGGCTATAGACGACAAGGCGGTACAGGCTTCTGTGGGTGATACGAGAGATGGAGAAAATTCGGATCACGGGCGGAGCGAAGCTGAGAGCAGCGGCAAGCTCCCGGTGGCCGAGGGGGAGAACGAATGGGAGAGGGCGGCTAGGGCCTATCGTCAATCCAGAACGCTTGATGGAGAGATCACCTTCAGACCTGCCACGGTCTCCCAGACTCCTCCAAAGGTGGCAGAGGAACCCACTACTCCGCCCCCGGCCTTCGCGGATCTCCTACGGCAGCGAATGGACAGCTCCGAAGAGCCCCTGCCGAATTTCGGGAGGCAAGGAGGGAAGAGTGAAACCGTTGAACAACATAGTTCTGATGATCAACCTGATGAGGAGGTAGAGGCTACAGCGTCTACTATACTAAAGAAGAGCCGAGGGCTGAAGCCACTGAAGGCGGTACGGATCTTGGGTGACGGCGGCAGCTTCCCGTGTATAGTGATGGGCGACAGGGGGCACAAGGAGGAGTATGAGCTCTTGGTAGGTCGTCAGGGTCTGTGGGACGGCGGGTGGTATGGTGGACTCTGTCAGGTCCGTTATGCGGATGACACCACTGAGTGGGTGAAGAGCAAAACCTCAAATTCACATGAATATTTAGTTATGATACCGAAGCTGCCTGTGTTGAGTTGGAGTAACGTAGTGCCATCGTTTCTGGAACTAGGAGGGCTAAGGCTGACCAAGTCAGGCGGCGGCTCATTAGCCTCTCGACCCTTAAGAGGAGCTTGGTGGACTGAGGATATCCCCGCTGCTTCTTTAGTGTAAGCCTTTTGCAAAGGCGTTTATCCTCAATCATAACGGATTGCGCAAGCTTTTTGATGAGCAAGCTGCAGGGGGCATCGTCGTCGACTGGGAATAGTGACGAGGTACTGCGGGGTATCTTTGGGTCACTATGGAGAGGTCGAGCCTGCGACGCTCTATTCAGGCGACAGAGGCTCCTGCCCGCCTCCTACAGCACCTGGTGGCGATGCCTGATGTTACTCCACATGAATCTTCAGCCCAGGCCCGGCCAGCGGCACTGACAGAAGGGGCTGCTGGTGCTGATGATAAGGAGGCCATCGTGTTGTACGACATGGCTTCGAAGCAGCTCGTATCAAGGTAACTACGGTGTTCGATGAGCCGACCATCAGGATGGCAGGTCCCTTCCCAATGGATTCCCTTCGACTGAAGAGGGAAGGAGTTGAAGACGACGCCGAGCTGGGTCCCAGGGATCACAGTTTTTCTTCATGTTCCTCGCCGAACTTGAGCGGAGCGATGATGAGCGATATAGCTGGCCATTGTCCCCTCTGCAACCAACGTATAGCTCATACACAATCCCAGTAGGCGCCGGGGGAGAGGCTACTGTTGGTCTAGAAAAGTTCGGGTGTCTGGCTTCGCGATCAGCCGCGGAGAGGGGCGTTGGAATGTCTTCCTGGACACATCTGAAGGAATCTGAGGTTCATCGTGGTTCTTCATACAAAGAGCGTATCTTATTGCTAGGTATGTAGTTCAGAACTACTTCAAGATGTTGCAGTATCTTTACCGTGCGGTTAAGTCCTCGCAGCCAGCAGCTGATTATTCCTCCTCGGATGAGCCTGATGATAGCACTATGGGAGAGGAGGAGGAGGGAGGACAGGAAGGGGAACAGCATCTCCCCAACAAACGGAATAGACGTCATCGTCATATGACCATGGTACTCAATCGGGAGGGGTATCAACAGCCTTGCCGCCGCTCTGTCCGTCATGGTGGTGTCCTCCTCCTCGCAGCATTGTTCCATGACTGAGGCACTTGTGTGGTCATAGGACGGCCGAGTTCTTGTCGACCAGCTGGTGCGGCTTCGTGGGTCGGTCTTACACGGGGAACCATTCTCAGGACTCCCGAGGGTTTGCGAGATCGGAAGAGGATGGGGTCCCGTTACGACGGGCTAGTGGGAGGTTCGGTAGAGCTGGTAGCGGCGGCTCCTCCTCGTCATCTGGCTCCAATAACCCCTTCGTTCGAGCTGAATCGGAACTGAAGGACATTCCGGTGGGCATGCTCAACAATGGATACTATGAGAGATTCTTTAAGGTGAGGAGGAGAATCTTTAGGTTGACCGTGCAAGATACGATATAAGTCGACTGACTTTGTTTCAGGAGTCGCCCCAGCGGCTTGGCTCAGGATCATTCGGGACGGTGTATCATTGCGAGCATGTCATCGATGGCGTAGGAGTTCAGATGGCCCTCCTCATTCTGAGGCCCTTCGTTGCCAGGTCATGCTTGGTGATTACGCTGTAAAGAAGGTCCCTGTGGGCGACAACAGAATTTGGCTCCGGAAGATGGTGCGAGAGGTGAGCTGTCAGTCCCAACAACTCTCTAGCGGCAATGAACCCAACAACCGCGACGGCTGGCGTTGACGGTGCTCGAAAATTTCTAAGTTGGATCGGATGTTATGGTAGTAGTGTGGTACTGTCCCTTCATGCAGGTGAAGACCCTAGAGAGGATAGCTGCTCATCCTAATATAGTGTCGTACAAACACAGTTGGTGAGTTCACCACCAGTGCTTCCTGTTCATACTGGGGTCGCCTAGGTTGGAGCTACATCGCTCTAATGAGTTCTGTCCCTACGTACCACATCTTTTCATACTCATGTCCTTCTGTGATGGTGGGTCCTTGGCGGACAGGATATTTCGGGTACTACTCCCAGTGAGCATCGGCTTCATGCGCCCATGGTGGTCCCTCCTAGGTCGCCGGATGAACCCTTCCCGACGGTCGAGGCGATACGACGGAGACGACGTAGTCTGCTGAGATTGGAGAGCGGGCATGAGGACACCAGCGGCCAGCAGCAGGAGGGGGAGGCCTCGGCTCACCAGGGGGGAGTACAGCGACCCTCGGCGGTTGTCGGACGGGCAGATATGGCAGTGGTTTATCGACATAGCGAGGGGCCTGCAGCACTTACACCATCTAGGTGGGTCCCGACCGATAGATCTTTGGCCGATTGCTCGGGAGAGCACTTGCCGGTAGACGTTGTCCTTCTTCGTAGGAGTGCTGCACCGGGACATCAAAACCGACTAATATCCTCCTCACCTCGGACCCTGACCGTATGGCTCGCATGGACGGTTCTCACTACTCCCTGGGCGGTGGTCGTAAGGGGCTCCGTGCCATGGTTAGTGACTTCGGTACTGCTGAACTGGCTGCTGGAGGGACGTCTGAGTCCCATACTGGATTCACCGGTACGGAAGGCGGGTAGCTGGTGTCGCGTCCATCTCCCTGGGGATGGCTAAGGTACAGTAGAGTTCACAGCACCTGAAGTCCTGCGCACAGCCTTCCTCAATCCTGATAATGTAGCCTACGATGAGCGCTGCGACATGTGGTCCCTTGGGATAGTACTCTACGCTATGTGCTACAACCAGGTAGGGGGGAAGCAGCGGAGTCAGCTTGGCGTCATGGCCGAGCCCGAACCTCTGAGGAGGCCCTCTTCGTCCCTGGCCCTTCTTTCTCTTTCAACGACGCTCTGTGTTCGGTCGTATAAGTATTACCACCGACGTTGTTCTTTTTAACTCAGGTCCCAATATACGACAGCGATCCTCAGAAGTGTGCTGCTTTGATAAGGGACTGTGTAAGGGAGGGTATCGCAACTCTCGCTTATGGAGGCTCCGAGGCACCTCATAGGTCGCTGTAGAATTCGGGTGATGTGGTCCGCTCACGAACGAGCGTGCCATGATAGGACCTAGCCTGTAGCTGCGCTACCGTGTATCATCTAGGGTGTGTACGATGATATTGCCCGTCTCCTCCTCAGCATACGGCATTAACCGGTCCACCGAATCATGCGCCGAGGGGTGACCTGCCTATGATGATTCAGGCTCTGACACAGGTAGGTTACACTTGCTTACTGCTCGGAAAGGGGTCATCGTCGCCAAACTCGTGATGCTAGGGCAATGGAAGGGCTCTCGCCCTCATCGAGGAAATCATCTATCAACCAATTTCAATAATCGGTGGAGCAGCTCTTTCAATCGCCGGATATTCGTGAACTCTCTTCTGCTTCTTATCAACACACCTTCCCCTCAGCCTGATCCACGCCGGAGACCCAACTGCGATGATGTCCTCGGGCAACCTTTAGTGAAGGCCATAGCGGAGCAGGTCGCCCATCTGGCATTTAACTGACTGGAAGCATACGCGCGCGCCCTGCTGATCGATTGTTTGAACTCCTATACATTTTGCCTTCTCTCCTGATTATGTTATACGGTAGAGTTGTGGCGGTTTCCCCCGATGACGACGATGGTCATTACATTTGTCTAACAATATTTGCATCATTTTCACGGTAGGGGGACTCTGGCTCTCCTCCTGCTACTTGCGCGATGTCATTTATGCTGTGGCCGGAAGTGTCCTTGCGTCTTGTGTTCCTATGCATTGCCAATCCCGTCGGAAGGTGGAGGGATCTCATCTGGTCATGTTGAGCCAGGGGGGCACGGCTCGTATTTCTGTCGGATTTTTATGCTGGGCAGCCCGTTTGGTTCCGTACCACATTTCTGCCAATACTGAGAGGACTACGGAATTTCTCTGAACGTCGGCTCGGGACACGAGCTTGAGGGTGAGATATTGACAGGAAAGCGATTGAAAGGAAAATAGAATAGGAAAACTAGCCAGGATTCTGTTGATGATATTTTCATATCGCAATTCCGTTAGGTTGCTCCATTCCTGCATCACCCGCTCCTACGGTAGTTTTTGTCGCCGATGGCTATTCAAGACGCCGACGCACGAGCCGGGGAGCTCCTTAGTGGCCTTCAGCCGCCTCGCTCCGTCGTGAAGATACTCGAACGTCGGCGTAGCCGAGCGATGAGCATCGACTCCAGGGTTTGCCTTGACGAGTGTTCCATTGGGAACTAGCCCCCTGATCTATCCCGACGAAGCACGCTGATTGGTAGGGAAATTCCTGTTCTATACGATGGCCGCTAGTGAGTTCAGCCATAAACGGTAGATGTGAAAATCCCAACCCCACCTGAAAGCGTTCCAGCTCAGCCCGTAGAGCCAGCTGAAGCAGCCTCTCCATGCTTCGGAAGGCATCGTATCTGAATACACCGTGACGGCTGGGAATGGGCCGACTGAGGAGCAGTCCCTTACTTCACAGCCTCTCCCACATCATCCATCAATGAGGGGTCCGTCAACGTCTTCAATAACGGGGGCAGGAGGTACTAAGATAGAGGTCCCTGATAAGGTACCGGGTTCGAATCCCACAGCCTACACCAACATTTCCCATCAGAGGCCTGTGATCATCACCAACCCCTCGAAGAATGCGTCCAACCCCAACACTCTGTATCCTATGATCCTCCTCTCGCCGTAACTTCACACACACCCTCTCGACCAGGTCTGCATCAATGGTATTCTTTCGGTCCCCTCCAGGTGCCATTGGTAGACGCCCTCCATAATCGTAGCAGTCCGTTGATAACGGGTGATTCCCCGAGTGTCCTGCAGGTGGAGCAAGTGAGGAGCTACTGTCGATGTACGCGCCTGGACCCCCTCCGACTCAGTTCCTTCACTGAATTCCATTGATTTTCGTGTCCGCTTTTCTTCATAGTGCTTTGAGCTCTGACTCACGACCGTCTGGGAGAAATTGTAGGAGAAGCGATGATGTGGGATGATCTTGAAAAGGGGATTTTTTCTTATTGCATCCTGTTGATAACAGCATTCGCATTCTTCATTGATATCTGGTCTAATATTTTTCATAAAGATTGCAGTATACTAACAATCTTCTTGATGAGTAGTAGACTATAGGCGAGGTGCTACTCCTCAGGTCTCACCTCCCTGGCAGTAAGGCTGCCTGCATCGCGAGAGTCCACCATAAGCCGTCTGCTGCAGTACACTGCATTAGCCCGCCCTGGCATCATCGACTCAACCTGCGTTGACCTGGAAGCGTTGATGACTGCGGACAGGGACTCTCGAGGCGCTCATCTCGGTCGTTGGGTGGCGTTGTGCTTGTCCCGGATCGAGGGCTCCGCTGATCGGGAGGAGTCTGACCTAAGCTGGAGGTCCCTACTGAAGCTACTGCGGCCGTGCGAGGGAGTCAGAGTGGAATTCTACCTGGAGGACATCGTCCTGCGGCTACTGATTTCGTTCTGCCGGTTTGGGTCGTCGCCCTCGCTGGAGCAGTGTATCGAAGTGGTTCGTGAGAGCTCCGACCCTGCGTTATGGCGCGAGGGCGTTGAGGAGGTCCTGCGGAAGTATGGTGGTGATGACCATTACTCGCGAGTCGGCGAGTTTGCCGCTTACGTCCGGGCTATTCCAGCAAGCAGCGTTTCTGACGAGATGTGCTCCGCGTTGGGCCCCTGCATGCCGGATTAGGTCGGGTTGTGGTATACCATTGCTGATGGGGTCCATAGCGGGGTCCGGCGCATTGATTCGCTTTTGAACCCGTTAGTCAATGTAGGACGATCCAATCGACCGCCGAGCTCTACCTCATGGTGATGTGAAATGGAAAGCTTGTTTTTGGTGATGTCAGTTTTGCGCGAGTATGTCGGATAGCGAAGGCCGAGGGCCTTCGAACCATGCTCAGTCCTCGGATGCCCTCCTCGGCGGGCAAGCAGCAGTCGATCGCCATCGCAACCCTCCTGTGGCTATCTTGCGGACGTTCTCTCACATCATCGGTGGCCAGGCGGGAGGCGTCCATACGACAGCAGCAGCACCGGCCGGCTCTGGGCGGGAGACTCGTAACGCGGTGAGTGTGACTGGGAATTCGGTACCGTCTGTCAACTCTGTGCCGCGCAGACACCAGGCTCGTCGCCAGAAGGTTCAGCGTTGATGGGGCCGGACCAGGTCACTGACCCCAACCGTATGACCCGGTGAGTATCCAGCTCCCTGTCTCCTCCATGTTCTCACTGTTGCTTCTCTCAGGAGGGAGAGGGAGCTCTTGGTGCGCGGTAACCTTGCAGAGGCTGTGGCGACCTCCTTCACAGTTTTGGTCACGGTAAACCTCCCTCATCCCAGCCCTGCAGCCGTGACCTCCCCTCTCAGATATCGCTCTTCATCCTTGTTGTCGTATATGCCATGTACCTCTACCTGTGGGCCTGGGCCATCTGGATCGTCCTAACCAATGACAGGAAGGTGGGTCTGAGCGGGATCAAGCTGAACTCATCTTCCCTTCGCAGTTGGGCTGTGATGTCCCCCTCATGATGTGGTTGGAGGTCTACATGCTCACCTCGTTGTTCCGAGGAGTAGTCCAGCGTATGGTAGAGACCGTCTACTTGAGGTTGGCCTACGGTCAGGACTGGCAACTCCACGGTGAGGGGAGAGCCTGGCGACAGCGGCCCTTCTTTACTGCCCCTCTCCTCAGCCGGTGACAACCCAGTAAAACTAGCGCTGTTGAAGAGCTTCTTGAACCTCTTCTTCCCGGCATGGTTGATCTACGGCCAGACTCTCATTGCCACCTCTCACACCTGCTCGGCCTCCAACTCCTCGCTGTAGGTGCTGCCACTGAGCTCGTCTACGGCCTTACTCTCAATGCGGGCAGGTACACGTGTTCAGCTTGGTTCATCGGGGTTGGGCTCACGATATGGTGTGGGTTCGGTCTCATAGCTCTCTTCGGGGCCACCGTACTCCTCTGGATGGTAAGGACACTATCACCGTCATTGATCCTGTCCTGTGTTATCTGTGTATTGATCTGAGGTACGAACGGGCCGCCTGCGTGCGAAGAGGGGAGCATCGCCTGATGTCATCGACAAGATCCCGACTGTTCCGTAAGTTGCGTGTTACCTTTCCCTCGACTTTTAGGGTTCTTCCCAAGCCGCCGCGATGCTCTCTCTCGTTGACCTCATTCCATCAGGTACGATGCCAATCTCTTCACCGACGATCAGAATTCGGCCGATGGTACTCATCCCCTTAACGAGTGCTCTATATGCTTTCAGAACTACTCTGATTCTACTGACGAGATCAAGCGTAAGGAATAGCATCTCGATTCGCTCTGTGTTACCCGCGACCCTCAGACACCCCATGCGACCACTACTTCCACAAGAGTTGCCTCGCCCACTGGCTCAACACAGCCACGACGTGCCCACTGTGCCGACTGGACTTGGAAGATCATTACCATGGGGCTAGCTCCGGCCCCGAGAATGTATAATTGCCCATTTTCTAACGGGAATGCGTCTACAGCTATGCTCTTCCTGCTGCTGCCGATTGTTCTCATTCATCCACTTTCTGACTCGAACTTTCGAGTGTTGCTTTGTCAGTTTACTGCATCTGAGAGCCACTAACGTGAGATCTTGCGTAGCGTCTTCCTCCTTTGCCCTGCCCATGTCTGCTGGGGGTTCAATCCAGCTTGGCCCCACAGGGAGAATGATTTGCCAGACAATGGGACAGTGGGTGCGATGGTCATCCCATGCCGCCGCACAGCTGTTCTTGTACAAACAGGGCGACACAAGCTAGACCCACGCGGGTGGTTGCCGATGTATGGTAGTTGTCCAGTCTGGCTTCGACCTCTGAGGGGCACCATTGAATGATGAGCTTTATGTGCGTGGGACTTCGGCTTCTTTGAGGGCGGAGAGAGAGGGCGAAGTTCCACCATGACGATGAACGAGATTGACGTTTGCGAGATTCAACACGGGAGGAGATAGCAAGACCACACCGCATTGACGGCAAGCATGCTCGAGTCCCCATGGCCAGCACTCGTATCATCAAGAAGCAGGGTACTTATAGAGCATGGCACGATGGTCGAGGCATTCTGACAATTGGATGATGGAGTATTTAAGAGAAAAGCTGGTAAAGCGGTACTCGGTATAAGAACAGTGGAAGAGTCATGATTAGAGAGGACGCAGTGACAAGATGAACTGGAGTAGAAGTCAACTGAGACCGCCCTGATAGAAGAGCAGATCTATTCTCACCTCCGACGTAGGTGAAGTTAAATTTCTCGTAGAGCTTGATAGCATGGTCGTTAGTGCCCTCGACTCTGAGGTGTACCCCGACTGCGGAAGGCCACGTCCAACGTATCTATGAATGGCCGATAGTGACACATAGTTGAGCACCCACAGGAAGTGGCCACTGCGTTATCTTGGCCAGTACTCGACATTCTTGAGGGCCCTCGGCAGCATCATCGTCCCAACTTTCTTGTTCTGCCAGTCCTCCCTCACCTTCACTCGCAATATATAGATGACCATACCGCGCTTTTCCTTATCCGATCTGATAGGAAGAAGTCTTGTTCAAACTCTGCCAAGACAGTAAGGCTATATCGCCATGATGCGCTAGCATAACAGGGCGAGACGCTGATGATGATGCGCTTTAAGCGTGGTCCTACAAGGTGGTCTCGATGCATAGTGGCAGTGGATACTCTGCTGTTGACTCCACGTATCCAACGACATTCTGAAAGATGAGGAGCAGCGGCAGGAGTGTAGAAATACCGCCTCTCTTGATGACGAGTTCGAGATTGCGGGCCCCGCAAGCCTCGTGGTAAACTCACCCTTCCGAGAGGAGCCTTCGAATCTACCGCAACAAACGTCTGAAACTTCCAAATTCTCAACATAGATGGACCGAACAACTTATCGTTGGGCCTCCAAGGCCTGTATTAAAGTTCAGCAGCATTGTAGCTGCGCGCTTCTCCAGGAACAGGTTTGCCGTCCGTGGGGTTCCGTAGATATGATTGAGCTGCTGCGCTACTGGTGTGGACCAAACAGAGGCAGAGGACGAGAAATATACATTCAGTGTGAGATAAAAACATTGCTACAGGCCATGGGCTGATGAGCACGCCCCCATCTGCAGTGTCAATTCGGGACAGCGTGTAAGGGTGTTCATTCCCAGTAGCTAGGTCCACTCGCTTGGCTTAGCCGGATAGTGCTTGGCTAAGTTACTTTCCGATTTCGAGCTCAATTTCTGGAAAGGTGCATGAGGAATGGCTGTCCTCAGTGGAAATGGCAGCTTCGGGCGAGATTTCGGCCGGAAGTATTGTCTCGTCTCTCCCATCGATGCTGGAGGCCGAAGGTCTTCCATTTTGCTGAGGGGCACTCCGAGGACAATTGGGGTCGGCGGGGATGCGCGGGGGCTGAGTCGGCTAGGAAGGACGAACCCTGTAGACCAATAATGGCCATGACCAGCTCATAGTAGATCACACACTCGGGACTCTTTTGGTATTTGTGTTTGGACAGCCTTCGCCCTAAGATATCAGGGAACCAGCACCTTGCAGTGGGCACGAGGGAAATGGACGTGGCGGAGCTCGCAAAACTAACGGTTGCTTTGACCCACTTTCTCGATCCACCTACAGCCTGGGATGGCCATTCCGCCGTATAGCTATATTTGACTCCGAGTGACACGAACTAGACTCGTACGGGTGGTTGCCGACGTATACTTGTTGTCCAGTTTGGCTCGGCCTCTGGAGCGGAGGGCATTTTGAGGAGGGGAGGCTAAAATTCTACCGCGAAGATGAATGAGATTGACGTTTGTGAAAATGAACACAAAGAAAGATAGCACGATCACACCGTGTGAAGAGGAAGCATGATCTATCCCCATGCATTATCATTCATATCGTCGAGGAGAGGTAGGATACTTGTAGAGCATGCAACGAAAACCCATGTAGTCTGACAATTGGATGATAGATTGCTTCAGATTACATCAGGTATAGCGATACTGGTACGAGAACGCTGTAAGAGTCGTGATTGGAAAAGACGCAGTGACAGAACCAATAGCAGTAGCAGTGAATACCCCATGCGCCGTTCCGAGAAGGGCGGATCTATTCTCACCACCGACGTCGGTGAAGTTGAGTTTCTCATAGAGCTTGATAGCGAAGTGGTTATCATCTACTACTAAGAGGTGTACCCCGACTGCTGAAGGCCAGGTCCGACGTATCTATGAGTAACCGACCATCGTGACTATTCAACACCCACAAGAAAGCGGCCACCACGTTACCGTGACCCATACTCACGTCCTCAAGGGCCCCCGGCAGCATCGTCGAGCCAACTTTCTTGTTCTGCCAATCCTCCCTTACCTTGACCCGCAATAAATAGACGAGGATACTGCGCATCTCCTTATCGGATCTGAACGGGAAGAATCGTGTTCAAGCCCTACTACCGAAAGAGCTGGGCGTTAAGGACATTGCGATATGAAGCGCTGGAGGGATGTTGGGATGCTGATGACGATGATGCACATCGTAGTCCTACAGGGCAGACTTGACACATAGAGGTAGCGGATAGTCTGCTGTCGACTCCAGATATCCCACGACATCCTAAAAGAGATAGGGAGCAGCGACAGGAGTGTAGAAATACCGCCTCTCAATGACGAGTTCGAGATTGCGGCGACCGCGAGCCTCGGGGTAACCTCACCCTTCCGTGAGGAGCCTTTGGGTCAACTGCAACAAACCGCTGATACTTCCAAATTCTTCGGATGGGTTTCCCGAACATCACATCGCCAGATCTCCCAGGCCTGTATTCAAGTTCAGAAGCATTGTAGCTACGCCCTTCCCCTTCCGACGATGGACCGTCCGTGGGGTTCCGCAGATATGATTGGGCTGCTGTGCTACTGGTCGCTGTGTGGACCAAACAGAAACAGAGGAAGAACAACATACATTCAGTGTGAGACACAAAACATTGCTACCATGGGCTGATAAGTTTGGCCCCAATCTGGAGAACGCGTGAGGGTATTTATTCTCCAGTAGCTAGGTTGAATTGGCAACGGTACTGTCCGATCTCGAGCTCGCTTTCTTGAAAGGTACATAAGGAATGGCTGCCCGTAGTGGAAATGGCAGCTTCGGGCGAGATTTCGGCCGGAAGTATTGTACTGTCTCGTCTCTCCTATCGGTGCTGGAGGCCGAAGGTGTTCCAGTTTACTGAGGGGGCCACTCCGAGTCGGGACCATTGAGGTTGGCAGGGATGCACGGAGGCTGAGTCTACCAGGAAGGATGAATCCTGTAGACCAACACGAGTTGGATGTAGCCTATGGGTGTATGCCCCCCTTCAGCCCGATCTGAGGCGCATGCATGATTAGTCCAATAATCACGCTCCGCCCTACTATGCTTGAGGGGCAACAAGCAAAAAGGATGAGACGTAACAGTGAAGGAGCCAACAGCCGCCTGCTCAACCGTACAACGACAATGCAGCCGCATCTAGACGGTATGTTTAACGCCTACGCGTTTTTCGCGTTTTGAGCTCTAAAATCGTCTATTTCGCGTTGCGTTATGCGTTATGCGCTTTACACTAGCGTTTCACACAACACGGGTGAAACTCCAATGTTAACACAGGTGTTAACTCAACATATTGGACATGTGCCAAACTCACATGTTCAGTGTCAACCTTGTCACCGTATCATTCCCGCCTGTGTCGAACTCATCTGGGAAACTATGGGCTCACGCGGGTGGTTTCCAATGTGCAGAGGTTGTCCAGTCGGGTGCCGGCCTCTGAGCCGCGCTACTTAATAATGAGGTCTAATGTACTTCCGCTTCTCTGGGTGTGGAGAGGGTGGCTGAAGTTCCACCACGACGATAAACAAGATTGACGTCAAGCGAAAATCAACACGTCGAAAGGTAGCAAGCCGACACCACATCAACGGCAAGCATGATCGAATCTCCATTCTCCATAATTCTAATCATTGAGAAGAGGTTAGGGTATTTGTAGAGCATGACAAGAGACTCGGAGCATTCTGACAATAAGATTATGGAGTGATAGCAATACTGTTAGAGTCGTGATTGGAAAAGGGTGTCGGAATCAACAGGAGTAGCCACCAACCGGTGCCGCCTCTATAGAAGGGCAGATCTATTCTCACCGCCAACGTGGGTGAAGTTGAATTTCTCGTAGAGCTTGATAGCGTATTTGTTAGCACGCTTGACCGTGAGGTGCACCCCGACTGCTGAAGGCCAATTCCAATGTATCTATGAGTGACCGACCATCGACATCATTAATCACCCACAGGAAGCGGCGACTGTGTTCTCGGCACCCACATGCTCAAGGGCCTTCGGCAACATCATCGACCCAACCTTCTTGTTCCGCCAATCCTTCCTCACCTGGACTTGCATTATATAAACGACCCTACCGCGCTTCTCCGTCTCCGACCTGATAGAGAGTTCAAACTGTACCGGAGCAGCAGGATGGTGAGGCCATATCGGCATAAAGCGCCGTAATGAGAGAACGAGATGATGATGATGATGATGATGATGCGCATCGAGGGCAGTCCTACAGGGCAGACTGGACACATAGAGGCGCTGGATAGGCTACGCTCCACTCCACATACCCGACGACATTCTGAGAGATATAGAGCAGCAGCAGCAGCCGCCGGAGTGAAGGGCCGGCGAGCTGCGGCGACCGCAAACCTCGTGGTAACCTCACCCTTCCGTCGGGAGCCTTCGGGTCAACCGCAACAAACATCCGAGAATTCCAAAGTCTCGCCGCAGTTGTTCCGAACAACATATCCCCGGATTTCCCAGGCCTGTATTCAAGCTCAGAAGCAGCGTAGCTACGCGCTCCCCCTTCTGACGGTGGACCGTCCGTGGGGTTCCGGGGAGAAATGATTGGGCTGCTGTGCTACTGGTCGCTGTGTGGACCAAACAGAGGCAGAGGACGAGAAACATACACAGTGTGAGGCAAAACATTGCTACCATGGGCTGATAGGCCCGCCCCCATCTGGATAACGCGTGGGAGTAGTGGCTAGACCTACTCGGTTGGCTTAGCCGAACTACGACTGGCCGCGGTATTATCCCGTTTACAACGACTTTCGAGCTCACCTGCTTGAAAGGCACGGCTGTCCTCAGTGGAAATGGCGGCTTCGGGCGAGATTTCGGCCGGAAGTATTGTCTCGTCTCTTCCACCGATGCTGGAGATCGAAGGTGTTCCATTTTGCTGAGGTGGGCATTCCGGGGTCGGGACCATTGAGGTCAGGCGTGTTGCACGGGAGCTGAGTTGGCCAGGGAGGAGGAACGCTGGAGAGCAACACCGTGGGATGTGACTTGCGGGGGTACGCCACTTCAACCTGATCTCTGGCACAAGCTGCAGCCATACTGCGAGGACTTCTAATAATCAGGCTTCGCCCGATCATGCTTGAAGGGCAAGAACAAAACATCATACGTAACACTGAGGGAGCCCACAGCCGCCTCTTCAACCATACGCTGAGCGACGATGCAGTCGCATCATCGGCCATCATTCATGGCCAGTGCATTGCTGTGTCTATCTGTTACCACAACTCCCACATCGAGTCCCTTGGGAATCAGCAATCCACTTTTGAATGATAGCAGGAACACTTCGAGGGTACTTAACGAGTGCGGGAGCTTAGTAGACTCTGACCTCATCAACTGCTGCAGAGTCGCCGTCTCCCCATTTACCCTGAGCTCCTCGAGGCTTATGAAGTAGAGGTCAGGAGACACTATCACTGATTCTCCAGGCAGACGCAGCACGGTAAAGAGAGGCATCATGTGGCTCTCAAACAGCCAGTTCCTTCCGCCAGTTATCGATTTTACCCCGCGCTACATACACCTGATTGTGGACGTTGTTTTGGGAATCTTTCCCAGGGTTGCGTTTGTAGGCTGCCGATGGCAACATTTCGAAACACAGCTGTGGTAACCGCAGCATCTTAAAACGACGATAATGCTGCCCGATGTACAGCACTAGTCGAGTCTCGCTTCGAGCTTCTGCGTAAATCGTTTGGTAGCAGAACTCCGTGTGGTAGGCAGGAGCTATTCCATTGTCGCCCAAATCTCTATAGAAAAGTCAAGGTGCAATATGCTGTGCTGCTAGTATGCCCGTGGAAATGGAAATTATGGGAGTAACGTTGCCCTCCTCTGCATAGTGTCTAAACTCCGGAACTCAAGGCGCTCACATTGCAACAGACAACGGAGAGCGTATCTTCAGTGAATTCCTTCACAGTTGTAGATGGAGAGCCTGACTTCAGTGCCCGAAGTGAAGCTGGAAGGGGTGGATTTTCGCCAGCATTTCTCACGGCTGAGATCGATACGAGAGAGCCTGGGAGACCGCGGGACGAAGCTGCCGAGTTCAAGTAAGCGACAAGCAGAGAAACGACTCGAGAGCAAGTGGGAACGGTTCGAACAGTATCATAGGGTTGGGCTGGCCAAAATTGTCGAACGCTCTCACGCGCTCTGGACTAGGGGAGGTATCCTACGACCTGGGTGTGGTCAACGCGTCCGTACCTCACCAGTCAGCGGTGACGGCGGTCCTGCTGATGAAGTTGAAGCCCCGCGATGCTTCCCACGAGATCCCAAACTGGGACGGGTGGAAGAGAAAAGAGGAGGACAGGCCACCCCGTGTGCCGGAACGCTGGCGCCAAACGACGGCGAGAGCGGGTTGGCGATGGAGCCAAACTAACGACATTCTTATGGACGCCGAGACCTTGGATGTTCTCCTCCCAGCTGAGCACGCATGGCAGCTGAATATGAAGGAGTACGCTGCGGGCATGAAGAGACTCGAACACAGATGTGAGATGAGTCGAGGGCCTGAGGTTATTTTGCCTCTTAGTGCACAGATGAGGGCCCGCTAGCCATAGCCCCTCCCTCCGATACCTCACGTAGCTGGTGGGGCACATGCCTCAGAATCCTGTCAGAATCTTGGGCTAGAGGGAAAACAGCATATTGTTTCCCTCACTTCAGTGAAGCGTATCGAGGCGACACTGAGCGGCAGAGCCACGACCTCTGAAGTTATCCCGGCTCCGGGGTTGAGCATGCCTCCATCAGTCGTAAGATGGGCCACCACCCGGATAGCAGCCTGAAGGGGCTGCTACCTTTTAACCTTAGGATTATAGCTTGGATGAAAGCGATGTCAGTAGAGGGGAGCACTCCGAGGGCAGTCAGACGGAAGTTTGTACGAGTAGGTTGGAGGAGCTGAGTCCGGCTACGAAGGAGGTGGGCGGCTAGCTGGAGGATAGTGCTCAGTGCTTCGCCGCAGTTCCCGGAATTTCTGGCAGGCATCCCCGATGTCTTCCACTGGGGCGAGCTCTCTGCTTGGTCGAATGGGACAGCTCGAAAACGAGATGCTCAGCACTCAACGGAGTCTTGAGAAGTTGAGATGCCTCTTGCCTTCTGACGGTGAACAGAGCGAGGCGTCCCCGCTTGCTGGAAGACTACGGCCACACGTACGTCCCTGATCTCCTATCTTCGCCCGAAAATTTCACCACCCTTCCCTCAGCCCCGTGGTGGGAATGAGGAGAACGAGGTCGATCTAAGAAGGTTACGAGCACGTTCTCGAGATTCGAAAGCCGCGTTGTCGGTACCCTCAGACATGACGGCCACCCTTGAACGATTCAGGGAACGCATGGGACGAAAATGAAACGCCGGTGTCGCGAAGATGGTGCCCTTGTGTCGTTGGGAATGGCGGGAATGGTAGAGTGCTGTTGCCTGCGGCTCGCATTTTCGTCCGGGGATCGACTCGTAATGGTTGTCGGCCCCACCGAAGCCGCGGAGAGCCTCCCGCCCTGGGCGTGGAACAGTCTGAACAGAGCTCTGGACGCTTTGGATGGGAAGGTGGGGCGACCCCGGTTCTTCCTCTGTGGATGAGCTGGTCATTCTCAGGATGAGGATGCTGCCCTTCCGCCTATTATGTTCTCCTTACGCACAGGTCTCTCTGAAAGGCAGGGCCCTCGGTCGTCAACAGGCCATTCCAAGGCAAGTTTTCTCCCGGCCTTCCCCACACTGTTTACCCTCAGGGTCAGCGTCCCACCTCTGCAGCTGACACCAACCAGACAGAGAACGGTGCGAGTCCACTTTCCCTTCCCCCGTCGGCCGAATGGCTTTTTGAATCGATCAGAACCCTCCGGCCAACCGCGCCTCTCGACGAAGGACATCTTCATAGTGGTCCTCAGCAGCCTTCCATTCTACCTCTCAGTCACCTGTCCTGAGTGGTACATAGACGAGCTCTTCGCCATCACCCGGAATGAGGTCCGCATCGCTTCAACCACCCACTTCACCCCAGACGGTTCAGGACGCCAGAGGCGAGACACCCTTCCTAGAGGTCCTCAGGCATGACTTCTGGGGCAACCATATGTGGGCCGAGGGCCACTGGACGCATAAAAGTTACCGTCCAGTCGTCACCCTCTCCTACTGGTAACAGCAGACCGTTATCAAGGGTCGTACGAATCCTGTCTGGGTCTCTCAGGCTACAGTACTGGCTCAACGGTTACCTCATCAAGCCTCAGCCCCTACGGGTATTCTCCTGCCTCCTCAACACAGCCACGGCACTTCTACTGGCCCTGGTGCTCTGCAGAGTCCACCGCGTTCAAGGCAGACTGGCGGCCGTCACCGCCGGGATCTTCGCGGCCCATCCTATCCATACCGTAGGGGCTTCACTCAGTGCTTCTGATCTCCCTGCCTCCACAGGAGAAACGTTGTCTATCTTGTCGGAAGGGCCGACATCTTCGCCACGGCCTTCTGGCTGCTTGCCGTCCTCGCCCATCATGAAGTACACTAACCTTCCCCAGTGGTCTATCAGGACTCACCTTCTGTCAGCTGACAGAGCGACGAGCGCCGTTCCCTTCTGCGTCCACTTTACCCCTCTTCTCCCTGGTCATCATCCTGGCCCTTCTGAGTGGATTCAGGTGAGTGTTGGTTGGTGAAAGGCCAGACGGAGAACGACCGACACTGTTGTCTCCTCAGCAAGGAGCCCGGCTTCACGGTTCTAGCTTACCTAGCGCTCGCCCAAGTTCTCAATAGGGGGAGGTGAGCAGCTTCCCCTTCTCTCCTGCCCTATCTGCCATTATCAGGCCCCGTCGATGGCTGCTTTCTGCCTGCCTGCTGTGCGCTTTCGGTGCGATATTCAAATTCCGGTCATGGCTGGTTGGAGGGACTAAGGTCTGCTCATCTACCCACTCCTCCCCACTATGCCCTATCAGGTAGACTTCTCCTACGTGGATACTCCCATACCGTACCAGTCCAGCATCCTCACGCGGGCGCTGTCCTATCTTCACCTTCATGCGATCTACGCCCGGCTGCTGTTGTTGCCTATAAACCAGTCCTGGGACTACAGCTACAATGCTATCCCCATGGTGAGGTAGGCTCCTCACTAAAGTTGATTGAGGGAAGTTGCAGGTCAGCTCTCTCGAAGATTTCCGCCTTCTAGGAGTTCTGGCGTGTTACACCGGATTACTATGCCTAGCTACATGGAGCCTTCGTCGAGTATACCACAGCCTCCCCCCGGCCTATCGATGATTTCTTCTCAATAGGTACGAGAAGTCGGTGACGGCGGCCCTGTGTTGTCGTTGGCAGCCCTGCTCTTCCCGTTCATACCCGCTTCCAACCTCTTCTTTGTAGTCGGCACAGTCGTCGGCGAGCGGCTCCTGTAGGAAGAAGTCGCTAAACTTGCTCAGCATTGGGCTATTCCTCAAGGTACATCTCTACCATTGGTTTTGCCCTTGGGCTCGCATTGATTTCATCATCAGCATTTTCGAGAAGGAAGGGTGAAACGAAGGAGTACTCCTCTACTATGCTCAGTGACGCCCATTCAGTCCCCTCCTTCCTCAAGTGCTTACTCGTCGGCTACATCATCTTGTCCATCCGTCGGACGCAGCACTGGCGGTCGAGGGCGTCTCTGTTCGGCCAAGACGCTGTGATGTGGCCGGGCAGTGCCAAAACCCTGCATCAATTCGCCACTACTCTACACAGGTGAACTCGATACTCGGCACGCACGCCGAGTATTCTGATGCTCAGGGCCGATCGCTTGGAAGAGGCCCGCGAGCTCTACTTGGCGTCCTTGTCGATATTCGACGACAACGCCCTCACAGATTACTGTGTGGCGCAGATCGACATCGAGACCAACCGTTTTGATGAGGTCACACGAAGAACAGAGCGTGCGGGACGGAAGGGGTGATCGCAGGCACATGAAAGATTCGTGAAGATCCTCAACGGAAACGGCATCGGTTTCGGCGGGTTCAACAGATTCCTCATCATGGTCGATTTCGGGTTTACTCTGACGGCGCTGAAGAGGTTAATTCTGATGTCAAAAATACCTTTTTAGTCCGCAGCAGGTACGATGAGGCTATACCGGTGTTGAAGGAGGGGCTGTCTCTCAATGAGGACGTCCCGCACGCTCTAAATGCCCTCGGGATAAGCTACCTGCATATGGGCGAAGCGCAGAGGAGTGTCGAGGCCTTTCAGCGTGGTATCCACTATGACCCTGAGAACCCCTGGCTGTGGAGTAACCTAGCAGCCGCACTTCTCATCGGTGAGTGAAGCATTTGCTGTGTGTGTGAAGTCTCAGATCCTCTTCAGGCGATCGAGAAAATACAGCGAGTGACGCGAAGCAGTGCGCTGCCTTGGCCGTGGAGAAATCGACGGAAGCCATGGGATTTGTTCACCCGAAGTTTGTGACGAATTACGAGATTGCCGAGGCCATCGTTGAAGGCAGGAATGAGGTTGCCGACGCCACCCCTCAGTTGGAGTTCTTCTTCCATAGACTGTTGTGAACAGCATGAGAGGCGATGCTCCAAGCGCTGAAGGCCTTGCGTTCTATGCAAGTGTGGGTTGGGCATTCATAAGCAGTCAAGCCAACCGTTGAGGTCAGCTACCCATGCAAACAGGCTAGGGAATTCCACTGCTCGGTGATTCCTTCTCCTTGACTCGTTCCTTGAACTCTTGGGCAAATCCTCTGGCCCGCTCGAAAAGAGATTTCAGTGATATTCCGTGCCCCACAGTCCCGTCTCCGCATGACAGTGAATTTGCGCTATCTACCGTCCAACACCAGGGTTCCTCCCCAGCCCATGGGGCTAGCTCTCAATGTCATCACCATCATCGTGATCGCCTTAGGGAGGGAGGGATTGGGCCGGAGCCTCTCAACCGCAACCAGGTCCAGCGCGAAGCACCGGTGGCGAGACCGTTCGGATGCCGCTATCAGAATCCGGTACAGAAAAGCGTCGCCAGACGAGAAGAGGCGAATAGCCGAAACCCATCCGAGCTTGAAGGGTCGATACAACCATGTTTACGTGGCAATAGCCATTGAGAAGGGCGGTCCAAAAGTATGATACCTACTCCGCCGCTGTCCTTTCAACAGCCAGAGTTTTAGACTCATTTCGTGTTCTGGCTCTTAGCATGTTGTGGGAAGGATGCTCAGCAAAATTTCGCGTAAAGAAGAACTCAAGGAGGAAGAGAAGCTCGTCGTAAATGAGATGTGAGACGGCAACAGTTCCGTGCCGAGGTACCGGCGTAACTTCGAACTGGAAACCCAAATCAGATCGGCCCCGCCGGAAGGTCTTCGTCTTTGCTTGAAGAAGGAGGCCCAACAGGGTTGCTACAGCGTCAAGCAGAGACCTCGCCAGTTGGGCTACCTTAAAGTGGATAAGTGTCGACGAAGACTGGCGGGAGGGAGGTATCGGCACCAATTTACTCAGGAAGGGAATTCAAAGTGTAAGGACCTCTTCCTCAATATCATGGCGATGGATACATTGACCGCTTCAGATCACGGAAAGCTGGCCGCATATAGACGCTCTATGGTTGAAAGTTGAGAGGAGAACAGGGCTGCTCGAAGGCTGTACAGGAGGCTCGACTTTAAGCGCGTTGGTGAGGCTGAGCCGCCGTCTCCTTCTGTGATACTCCGGGCCTTCAAAAATCCCGCAAGTTCTAAGGCACTTGAGGAGAGAGGAAGATGCGCAAACTGCTTTCGACCATCAGTGTTTCCTTCAGGTGAATCCAAGGGTTTCTATATCTACGCAAGGCACTTTACCACACCCAAGCCTGACACTCCATCCCCACCAACTCACCCTAGGACCGAGTGATGCATGACTCCCTTCGTACGATAGGTGTTTGCTATCATGGAGGATGTGAATGATACCCCCGATGTGCTCAGAGTTGCTAAGTCTGGTACGGTCCTAGGGAGCGTCGCCATACTGCCACAAATTTCAACTTCCACCGCCCCTCAGACCCCCTCGCATACCTCGCAACAGATTAGGGGTCTTTCCCTGGCGCAAGTGTAACTCCGGAAATATTCCCCCAAAACCCAATTGATGTGTACGCAACTCCTGCCTGGATAATTTCGCAACGTTTTCCGACGCTTCGGTTGCGGGCTTCCAGGCTCATCACTAGTCTTCTCTTCGGTATGCTTACAACGGAGAGCCCCTTGGTAGTGGCTCCCGAGTAGTTCAACTTCATCAATAGTACTAGCTACTCGGATGTCATCGATTCCCTCTTCGAGGCCTGGGGCTTCCCATCGCTTCGCCATCATGCCCAAGCCGATCAAGAGCGAGTTCTTCTGGGAGGCAGTCAAGCTGCTTCCCCTCATGTACCTCACGACCCCTTCAACCTTGCACGGCAGGTCTCCCTTTCCGTATCCAGCACACAAACGCAAACCCTAACATCGTAGCGCGTTTGGCCAGGGCGACAAACGGCGCCCTCTGCGCCTTGTCGGCATTGGTCCGGTCGATGACGATGTTCTCGCCCTCCTTCAAGAGCCGCTCCACCTCCCTCAACGTTTTGTCCTTCGACTTCAGCACGTCCTGACAGACCCTGACGTAACCCGCTGGAACCAGATAGCGCTGCGACATGGTAGACTTGCCACTGCAGGGCAGCCCACACAGCATCAGCATCGTTCGCTCTGGTGGAGCTTCTTCGGGCTCCAATACGCCCACGGGACCAACTCTCCTCTCCCACACCTCAACTGCCTCAGCCGATGAAGGTAGGGGCCTATCAGTGAGTATCAGAGCTTCTACGTGCCTAGTGAGCCCGGCACCACAGACCCGAGCCAGGGACTCTAACCGGGCCTTAGTGTTTGGCACCTCCTCCTCGCTGCAGGCCGCAACAACCCCTATCGCCGCAGTAGAGACATCACCCCCTCGGACCAGTTCAAGAGCATCTTCCTCTCTCATTATGCGACAGGGGCAACCTTTGGACTCACCGGCAGAGGCAGCCACGGCGTGATAACATAGCGGCGAGCTCTCGGCCAGTGGAGGGAGTTCAGACCACTTAAGGGGCTGTGTGAGTACAGGACAGCAGGTGCGGAGGCGGTGGAGGTCTCGGGCTTACGAGGGGGCATAGGGAAAGCTGACAACGGTTGATTAAGCACTTTCCCATCCAGCACAGACAAGCACCCATTCTGACACCTCTAGCGCAACAGTTGAGCCCAACTCCACTTCGAAAACATATAAACTGTAGAGGATGAATTATCGTACAAATCGGAACGGGCGGATGTTAACGATAGCTCCTGGTCCAGCGGGCTCATCGAGTCTTCATCGTTCAAGCGGTACCGGAGATCGGCGATCTCTCCGAGCAGCTGCCGTTGGAGCTCGTCCTTCGCACGGACGCACTTCATTTGCATCTGCCAAGGTGGACCAGAGGGTTCGACGCGTGGATCGTCCACTGCCAACCTCGATGGCATCCCTCCGCTCTTGTTTCAAAATCCTCATCTCTGCCCGCAAGGACCTTATCGTCTCCTGAAGGGAAAAGTCGGGAGTGAGCATCCCTATGATCGCTCCGTGAAGCAGTCCTACGTCTCGGTCGGCAACTTGGACCTTGAGGCGCTCGATCTCCTGAGGGATACGCCAATCCCCATCCCAAACCACAGCCGTCGGTACCTTAGCAGAGCTGCTGCCTCCATCAGTAGTGCCATGGTCTACAGAGTCTTGCTTATTGATGACTGTCCGGTGCCTGACGGAGTTGGGAAAGTGGCGTGCGTCGGGGGTAACCGGCATACCGATCAGCACAGCCTGTTCCGTTCGCCATAGGGCTCAGTAGATCCGGGGTGTGGGGCTTGCTATTGACAGTGGGGGACCGAATCTTGGGAAACACACGGAGATCAGGCTTTATTGAGGATTGCTGATGGATGAGGACGTGGCCGTAGCTACTCACCTCACCGTCCGCTGCCCGTGCTCCCGTCGAGGCGGGAGGGGGTCGAGAAGGCTCCTCCCCCTCCCCTGCCGGCAGCCCTGTGGAGTCGGCCGACCTCGATGAGCCGACAGAGGCAGAGAGCTCGACGTCTTCGACGGTACCTTAGAGTCATAGAATGCGAAGTTCATCGTCTACGTGTGGCCGTACGCTGATTTTCTGGCGACGATGATGATGTCTTCCGTGCGGAGGGCACGCATGCTTCTCTCACGGCGGCATCAACTTCCCTGCCCACTGTTCTCTGGACTCTAGGCAGCCAGACCATCGTGGTCGAGGAGATGAGCTTGTCGGCCTCGATGGGCTGAAGCTGCATATCTAAGGTTGAAGCGAGGACTACACAGACACATGCGGATCCCCTTCCAACCTCGATTGATGAAGTTGAGTACTTGATGCATCGTTTTCATCTGCACCATCATATCCTGATACTGATGGAAGATCGCGAGTGTGACGGCCAGGAGGGCGTGGAGACCATGGCCTGCTCAGTACACCTCCCAACCATCGACGATCGAGACCGACTAACCTGCTACTAGGTCTAGGACCAGCAGGACGCAGTCCATGGGAAGCCACTTGGAAAACAACGACAGCCATCTGAAGGACAGTGTTGGAGAGGTAGTGTGGAGCGAACCTTACCCAGTGGGGAGGTAGGCTAATGGTTCCACGTGCAGATAGACCAGCCGAGCATAGAGTCTGTAGAGGGCCATCACTTGGGGAGGGACTTGGAAGCAACTCACCGTGGTAAGTACTTTCTGCAGCACTTCGAGTAACAATCAATCGCAGGCTCCAGGAGGGGCAGGCCGTCCGACCTAGCCACACGACGACGTCACAGCCTTCATAGTACCGAAGGGAGCATCATTACCACAGCCCAGAGAGGTGACCCATGATGGCTACGAACTGTTGATAGGCCACTTCCTGCGCACAGTGGCCCTCACGAGTATGCCGCAGCACCAGGCAAGTGGCGACTGAAGTGGGATGAATATTGGCAAGGCTGACGATGATCACAGTTGTAGTATTGGCGAGACCGCCGCTGCCGGCGTGCCCGTTGAGCTAAGGAACGTGCGAAGGTGCCATTTACAGTACGATATTTGAGGGAGGTTTTCATCCAGAGTCGACGGCTGAGGTCGGACACGATCGAGCGTTTAAACTTGCCACGACGACTAAACCGTGACCGGTCGCCGGGCTATCTCCACTTCAAGGACGTAAAATTTTTCACCCTCTTTAAAGTTTGCCACGGACACTCGAAGTTATGGTGCAACTTGAAAGTCAGATTGAAAGAGGTTGGACCACGGCCGGCATTCCAATACTACCATAGTTCATCCCCTGGGTATAGCCGACAGAAGGATGCTCCTCCACAAATCGATTCAACAGTATCTTAGCTTCACCTCGGCCTGCTGCCGCTGATGACAGGTGGGAGAACGTTCGCTCCAGATCGAGGTCAATGGCCGCTGCATTGCCCGGCAGTGACGTCCCAGCACTCCGACCCTCTTCATGGTACCCCTCCTCAACAGGCATCTCAACAACTACAAAACAACTCACAAAAGGGTTGAGCCTTCCATCCTCTTGTTCAGTGCAACGGCCCTCCTTTCCTGCTCTGGCTCATCCACTGGGAAATGAGGGATCGACAGATTCTCTGGTCTCTCTTCGTAAGTCCCCTGTGGCGCCTTACGGTTGAACTATCTCTAACTCAACACTCCCTCAAATCGAGCAATCGTAATACCACCATTGACGACTTTCCCGATGCATTTCGGGAGAACAGTAGTACGGAGGTCGAGCATAGGATCGTACAGTGATAGAAGATACTCGGCGATGATGATGACGATGATGAGATGGTCAATGGTAGCGTAGTGTCCCTCCGCTCGGTAGGGCACAGGTCGGTAGGGCACAATGTATTTCGTAATAACAAACGTTGAAAGGAGAGGACGTCTGAGGGGCCGCCGACTAGAAGACCCCACCACCACCTCCGAAGCCATTGCCAGCAGCCCCCGAGCGGCATGCAGTTGAGGCTGGTCGCTTGCTGGAGATGGTATCTAACATTTGTTGCGTTACTATACACGACTGTATAAACGACAGAGTGACGAAAGGGTCATGGCCGTACTACCGTAGAACATCAGTGGTTTGCTTCTCCCTCCGCAAGGCAGCCTCCGCTTCATCTAGTTTCTTACGGAGCTCCGCCATAGCTGCTGAGCCCTCATCAAGTCCAGCACCACCAGCCTACCAACGGTCCAATAGCCCTACTCTGAGTACATTAAAGATTCCTACCTGCTCCTGGCAGTGATTAGTCCGCGAGTTAAGGATGTGAAGGGCCCGATACAGAACTGAAGGGGACGCGGTGGTGGGCGGACTGCGACTGTTGGGAGAGGTACCTTTGTTGGCAGTCTTATGGCGATGCAACTTCTTCTGCAACTCCTCCATTTCTTGCTTCGTTCCCGCTGAGTCCGCAGCCGCACGTTCCCTCACGCAACGCTCGTACGCTTGCAATACCTTACACGACAGCCTGCCTATTGGCTGGGGGCCACCCTAGCACTACCTCACAAGCCCGCTGCTTCGCTATGGCCAGGGACGGTGAGCCTTGCAGATGGAGGACCTGAAAGAATCTTAGGTTGAGAATAGACGACGATACAGTGGAAATGTTAATACGGATGATGAGCTATTAAACTTCATTCATTACGCAAGCCGGTTGACGCTAGTCAAGCGCAGATATCAATTGATAATCATCACACTAACAGAGAATGTATGGGCTTGGGAACGGTGGATGATTTCAACGGGCATCCCCTCGCTGCGAAGATCCGGCTACTCCTCCACTGGAAGTGAGGGTCGAGTGTAATTAACAGTACCACTCCTTTCCCAATACTACCAGCCTCTCAGCCCATTGCTCTCCAGTGAGATCAGCATGCTCCGATACCATCGTGTCATGTCCTCGCTTGGTCCCGCCCTTAATACTGTTTACATTACCAGAGGCAGAAGAGGAGCCGGCAACAGCCAAGTCGGACGGAAGACATCCTGACGGTTAGGTTTGGGGGAAGGAGTGGTACTGTAACCATCCACTACTACCATCGTCTTCATCGTCATCATCACTGTCCAAACGTCGCTTGCCCACGCGAGTGCCCTGGACTGGTCCAGAGGAAGCGTTGGCCAGTTGCCGCAGCGAGATGGATGCATCAGCCACGCTGTTGCCGCAGGTCTCCAAGATAGACGACGCGATCTGCAGAGACACCGCCCGTGACGAATCGAATAGACCGCCCTATTACCCCTCGGTGGATCTCCGGGAACCGCTTCTGGAGCTCGGTGAGGTTGTCCTCGAAGGTGTCCGGGCGGGTGGTATTGAAAACGGACATACCTGAACACCGACCCTCTGAGGGTGCTGCTGCGGCGCGGGACTGGCCTACGGTCGGGTAAAGGACTGTGGTCAAGCTGCATAGTCCCTCGACGTATTCGCTTGGGGTTGGCCTGCTGGGGTGGTGGGGTCAGCATTGAGGATGGTGACACGCCAAGACTTGCCCGCTCGGGCGAGGAGGCAATCATCACTGAGAGGAGGAGGGCGATGGGGAGGCACTCGGACGGAGAGGGAGACTAACCTTCGTTGGAGGCGCCGCTGGCGAATGTTGAACCTCGTGGAGGGATCATAATAATACAAATGAATAATAATAAACACAGCCTGAAGGAGTCAGCGTCACTTCACCCAACTCAACTTGTCACAGTCACAGCATCGATTCTGGTGCCGAGCGCGGGTCGACTTTAGCTGCGCCTTGCGTACCATGCGGACCGCCGGAGACGTAATGACGTACAGTACGGAAGAGTCGATCAGGAGAGTCTTAAACGGAATTACTGGTCACAGCTCCGGCGACGTCTGGTACTAAAGCGATCTAAGGCTTGGTTGAAGTTGATGCTTCCGACTCGGAGGTCGAGGGTTCGATCCCTGGCGACGACATTATCTGATTTTGTGTCATTTTGCGCTGTTTGTGAGAAGTTCGCCAGTCGCCTTCTCATGTGCGTACATCATATCCGTTCCTGTCCATTAGATGCTGATGGTATCAATCAACGCACTGAGGCTTGGCCCAAGGGCTGTGGTATGCCTCAGGTCCGCAGGAGTACCTCCCGAGGTCGTCCCCTCGTCTCCCATGGACGTCCGGGCAGGTGGAGTATCTCTCAAAGTTCGTGTTTGAGGTTGAAGGTTGAAACTGTAGTCCAGAAGGGTTCCTCTGTTCTCATGGCCATCGGAAATGACTGTCGTTGAGGGTGTTAGAGTTTGTTGGTGCATACCGTGGCGCGTGTGTTTATCCCCTGCAGGGACCCTTCCTCTATCGTGCTGCTGCTGTGTGGGCACCCCACCCTTTCATGGGGCCTAGTGGTAGGTACTCAACCGATGGACACATGATGAGCCTGATAAGCGTACGGCAATGTTCTAGGGTGGTCACAGGAAAAGCCAGTATTCTTGATTCATGCATGTTCGGTCGTCCATCATTGAAGTATCCAAAGATAATAGTGTTATGTTAAGTAGGAGGTTAGTGGACTACTAGGAAGGGGTCCTGGCGGTAGTATTAATAGAAGGCTTATGCCCCATGCGTCGAGAGACGGTAGACGGCATCTCCCGGTGTATTCTACAGCCCAATCGTCAAGGAGGCAACAACAGCAGCAAGTCTACCCCTTCTAATAGGGTGGTTCGTCTCACAGCTGCCTCTGGTGCTGTGGCCACGCCAGGGAGCAGCCGGAAGCGGCCTGGGTAGGAGAACCTTATACCGCTAACAGCAGCAGTGCCTTCCAGGTAGAGACCTTTCCTGTGTTCCTATCAGGTCCTCCGAGTCTGTGGACAATAGACCATCCCCTTCCCATAGCAGCAATAAGAAGCTCCGATCGTCGTCCACTGCAGCAGTCGGAGGAGCGGGCACTCCCCCAGGGTATGGTTATCGGGGCGAGCGTCGACGGATAGCAGAGTTGGACAAACCACGAGAGGACTCCTCCGAGACTGGTACGGGTATCGGTTGGGATTAAGTTGGACTGTATTGGTGTAGGGTTGGTATCGCTAGAATGCTCGGATAGTTGGGGTAGTGACAGTAACCATAGTCCAAGGAGTGTCACCATTGAGGGAAGCCCCTCCCATCACCACGACCATCAGGACAACCACGTAAGGCCACTCTTCAGCAGGGCATTGATGTGACCAGTCACAGCAGGTCCAGGAAGAGGAGGGTGCGGAGGAGGCCGTGGACGAGTAGGGGTGGGTTGGCTATGAATTTGCTTTTGATCTTTCTCTGGCGTCGTCGACCGTGCCGCTGCCTTCAGGGCACCGCCGTCCCTTCCACCTGATATCATTACTAGTATTAAGAGCTTCGTTTTTGAGGAGTTTTCGGAGCCCGAAGAGGAGAACTCAGAGGAGAGGCTCTCGACCATAGCAGAAGTTGGGCAGGTAACTGGCTAATTTTATGGCGCGCGGTCGTAGATGCTACTGTTATTAGGTTTTACTGGAAGATGCTAGCAAGTACGCGAACAAGGTGAATCGGTTCCTTCCTCGCTGCTGAATCGCATCGGACCTGCCGGCCTCTTCAGGAGACGATGCTTGCCGAGCTGGGAGATCTTACCTCTATCATAGGAGGGGAGGAGGCAGTGGAAAGGTCATAGGAGTTTAGTGCTGCCACTCGAGTCAAGTCCGTCATCCTCAGGTTTGTAGACCATCTGTTGGAGCTACGGAAGGGCATATTGGCTGAAGGTGAATTGTGGAAAAGTTGGTATGTAGTGGTAGTCCACTTGGTCAGGTCGAGCACCGCAGTCGACGACGCCTAGATCAGCGGTTGTTCGGACGGATGCCTCTCCAAAGGCGGATATGTAAAACGGGGAGCGGGTGGTGTGTCAGCCTTGGGTGTCCATTGGGAACAATAGCGTACTAGCTTTCCGAAGGTCTCGGGTTCGAATCCTACCGAGCGGCTTTCTCTCGCGCAATATTCGAATCACAGTGAAGTCAGACCTTTCCCACACCACGGTTGCATAGGAAGCAATGCTCTATAGGCCTGCCTGTCGATCATACACTCCTCCCTATAGCGAGATGAGACCTCAGGCTTTGCACCCGCAGGTCTCCAACAGCGACGGCTGGGAGTCGGCGAGTTACCCTGCTGCCCCGCGCCTCAACACAAGCAGCAGCAGCAGCTCCGCCACCCTCGGTGGCATCTCCCTTCCGGCCGATGTCTGCTGGTACATCTCAGGTGTGCCCTCCGGGAGCATCACCAACTGGTAAAGGGAAGCAATGTGGCCTGGGAAGTATCTTTGAGTATCTTAGGTTGGTCCGGGGTCAATTTCTCTCGACAGTCTCCAGTACAGTATGCCGCTGTACCCCCACCGCCACCACCTCCGCCTCCACCGCCTCCTCCCGGAGCAGCCCCTCCCCCTATTGTCCCAGTGTACTCCCGTCGGAATCATGTAGGTCTTTTAACACCGTCTTCGTGATACCATCTCGTCTTGTCGTCAGGGCCCCCGGACCCCTCGGAACGGTGCACAGCCGCAGCAGATGTGATAAATAGTGACTGGGGAGGTGGACAGAATTCTGGTCAGGTCGAGTGAGTCTACCAACAGCAGCTTTGGCAACTTGACCTACAACCCATCAGGAGAGCCAACGCAGGTAAGGCCAGCTCATATCTTCTACGCACATCGGCCTCTAAATGATGAACATCAACACCGCCCCTTCCTTGCCCCCTGAGGATCGCCCACAACCCCGGCATCCTTCGCTTTTAGCATAGTACTATTACAGGACCCTGTCTTCGATCGTCTCTTTCCCTAGGCGTTGTAGTGGTAGATTGCTCCTGTTGTTTATTATTACGTAGTTGACGTGATGGTCTTGTCCCTTGTAGGTTGAAAAGGCTCGGCATGTGGAAGCGGAGAGGAAGCGCTTTCTGCAGCAGTGTACTAATAACATCAAATCAATAATGGAACAGATGAATGGACAGGGGGTTACGCCGAAGCAGAAGAAGGTAGTAGTGATACTGGCAGTGACCGCGCGCCACGAAATTATTCTCAACTTGCAGAAGTACATGCTGATGATTGAGCGATTGAAGAGCACGATGGATCGCATGCATACGCAAGAGCAGGCTGCGGCGCCGAGGCCGACTCCGGTGACGCCCCAGACGGAGCCAGCAGCCAAAGTCCATCGCGTTGGGTAGGGAGGAGGCGAGGGACGAGTAGTGAGAGTTGTGGTATAGGTACTATGGTAATGTTTGGGTGAGCAGCAGCAGCTCAGCCGCCTCCGCCCAGTCACCGACGGCCAAGGTGGGGTAGCCAAGGTGGCGGTAGATGATGGCAGCGCTGGTCCTGTTCAGGCTGTAGCACCTAGTGGCGGGTCGCCGAAGGTTGCAGGAGGTGGAGGGGGGATACTGCCTGCCTTCATATTGCGGACGCATAATGTGGTACCTGTGGACTCCCCACAGAGCCCTGGTAATGCTAGAGGGGCGGAAGGGGAGGAGGATGAGGAGGGGGAAAGGGTAGTGAGGGGGAGGGAGGGCACATGACAGCTGCTGAGCAGCAAGGCAGCCTATGAGGTGTTCATAGCCGAGCTTCTTACGCGTCTAAGGTTGGCTCCTGGACTTGACGCATATTCCTCTGCAGGTGAATGAGGAGCACGAGGACCAGGAGAATGCTGATGATGATGCTGCTGCTGAGGCTTCTGCGACTTTGCTGCTGCCCGCTGATGATGATGGTAGGTGGTGATGGGTGTAGTTGTGATTTCGTTCCCATCGTACCTGCTGTCTCAGAGGCCGTGTATTCTAGTGGAGATGAGAATGATAGTGGGGAGGGATGACCATCGCCCCCGCCGCCGCCTCCGCCGATCTCATCGCCAACGACGTCACCATCACATTAATTGGTATACTTTCCAACTCCGCGCTGCTCGGGTTGGGTTCGCTGCTTGTGGAAGTTACGATTGGAGTGGTATGGCGTTGACTCAGCTTTCCCTGCATTACCTTTCACTACCGTTTGATTCTTATGGTGCCTTCTTCTTCTTCCTCTCCTCCTTCCCCTGCTTCGCCCCCCACCCCCGCCGCCTGCCGCTGCTGCCCCTTCCGGCCAGTCCCAACCACCGCAGCCTCCCCCGTCTTCACAGCCGCCAACAACAACAAGTGCTCCCAAGTTCATCGACACAAGTTCGATCGATCTGGAGCAGCTGCGGCAAGTACTATCACTAAGGGACCCGGAGCTACTCAAACACGTCGAGACCTACATCCGTCTGAAGAACATGCTCGACCGGCAAGCTAGGATCATCGAGAGCGCCCTTACAGGTCAGCAGCAGCAACCGCACCAGCAGAGCAGGTTCTCGGTGCTTGATACGGCCACGTCGACGCCTACTGCCCTGTCGGTGCGTCCCAGTCCTGATGCGAACGGGAATATGGTGTTGGTGGAAGAACCAAGTGACCTCCCACAACACCATCATCATTACCAACCACAACCGCAGCCGATAACGTCTCAGCCGGGCGGTGCTGGTGGTTTGATGGCGATGAATGGAACCAATATAACGGGAGGGATGGAGCCCTTGGATCTGGAGGCCCTGCTTAATAATAAGGAGGAGGAGACGAGGACCACGCTGATGATGAAAAAGATACCAAAATAGTAAGAGCGCTTCGGAAGACTCTCGTGAAGGATTCTATTTCCCTTTCAGTTTTACCGTATTTCACCTGCAGCAAGCCTTGGATGCCTGCTGTCCGTACGTCAGCGACGAGCCTTGCTACGACCTCCTCTACCTTCCTGCGGATGTCCATGGTGTTGCCAATCGAGGATTCGCCTTTGTCAATCTTCGCTCGCCGCAGCATCTAGTGGTCTTTGCCGCCCACGTCGCCAACTTGACCTTCCCAGCGGGTCGTGCTGGTCATGGCGGCAAGGCGGGTGGGGCGAGTGGCTTCAAGCGCTGTGAAGTCTACTTTGCCCGTATACAAGGGCGAGAGGCTACCTTGGCCAACCTAGAGCAGAGCAGCAACAGCAACAACGGTGCCACCTTCCACGCCATGTTGGAGTCCCTTGGGAGTAAACCTCTGATCATCGGTTTTGGCGCTGCACCGATGCGACGGTCCAAGGAGCCTCGTCGTCATCCCGTCCCTGCTGGAATGGATACTACGGCAACTGTTTGCTCGACCTGCTATTACCTGAGGAATCCCTCCAGAGGTCTGGAGTGTGCGTGCAGCATGTCTCAGCACGACTTCGCCGCCCCTACGGACTCCTCTGAGGAGGCTACACACTTCCGCCCTATCGAGGAGGAGGGGCCGCCAGCGGCAGCGGCGGCGGGGACTGGTACGGACAGTAACAGCGACACCAACGACCAGCTGCCGGAGTGCGCACAACAATGATGGTGGAGGTCGTCTATCCATTGTTGCTGCTGGCGTCTCCACTTAATTCGTGGTCCTATCGTATTGCGTCCTCACCCATTCGAAGACGCCTTTGCGTCTTTGGGAGTGATCGGTCGATCAGGATTGCGGTGGTGATGAGTTTTTCATGATCTGAACTCCCGAGTATCTTTATTCTTATCCATCTTCTTCTTCTTGTTGTTATACTTCTCTCCCGCTCCTCTTCCTCCTTTCCCTTTCTATAGTAGTACTTCATCACCCGCAGGCGTCCTTTGCCTTCCCCCTTGGTCACCATTACTAGCCTTCTCAGTACTAGTCTGTAACCAATAGTAGCCTCGCGAAGGCCGCATCATCCGTAGCGTTAACCTACACCATCCCCTCCCCGCTGCGGCGCTCGGGCCTGCTTGCCATTGCTATACGTATTTGAACTTCTTGCGATTTCTCTCAGATCGGACGTAGGAGAATCCGCGTCCTCTTTTGTATCTGGGCATCATCAATTTGTGAAGACCTAGTTGGGATTCTGTAGGTCTCGATCGCCCTCCTACGGTCGTCTGTAGCGATCTTAGCAACCACTCGCCTTATCATTGTGTGAGTTATTAACGATGTCTGTGACTCTTGTCGGCCTCGTCATCATTATTATTATTATCATCGTCTCCATTGCCCGCAGCATAGTAGTCTTCGCTCCTTTGGAGTGTGGCAGATCTGTTGAGTTGGTGCGTAGTATGGTCTTACTCCTCTCATCCGGATAGGACGCGCGTTCGAGCCCCTGCCGGCGGCATGTTCCTCCAACCAAGAGCGCTCCCACTTGGCGAGGGTTCAGTATGATCATCCGGTCGTCAGGTTTACCAGGTTGGTCTCCCTTCTGTATGGCACAGACCTCCGCCTACAAGAAGCCTCGACGGCCCGTGGTTGACCTCGAAGGAGAGGATGAGTCGGAGATTGCCGCCATAGACTCCCTCATAGCTGGCCACGACGTCAGTATGGTCTGCCCTGACGCACCGGGCAGCGTTGATGATAGTGGAAGGAAGATCATGCGGCCTGCCATAAAGTAAGGAAATAGGGGGCAGGGCCTGGGATTCGAACCGGGGACCTTTGGCTTACATCCTGCTCTTGTCAAGGTACGGTGAGCGGCCGGAACCTCGGAGGAAGGTTGGTGAGGAAGCATCCGCACAAACCAAGGCTGTGCCGCCGCCTCACTATCGCTGCCATCGCTGTGGAGAGCCCGGCCACTTCATCTACGACTGCCCGACCAATGATGATCCGAACTACACGTCAAAACAGAAGGTGAACGAGACAGCCTTGCCGGGTATCAGGAGACGGGCGTTTTGTCAGGTTAAGTCGGCCCGAGGTGTCCCTCGGCAGTTCCTCCGCATTGTGACTCGGGAAGAGGCCCAGGACATGACGGAGGATGTCTATATACTCCCCAATGGTGGCGTGGTCATCAGCCTGCTGAGGGTCGTCGGCCTGCTATGCTCGTCCTCCCGCAGGTGATTATGCTGTCATGAAGCAAGTGTCGGACGAAGAGCGGAAGAAAATAGTCGGAGAATCCGAGAAGGAACGTTTGACTAGGGTAATGCAGTCGACGATTCTGTTCAGATTGTGATGGTGGTCGCTGCTCAGGTCTTCTCCGACGCTGACTGGCGTGTGCAGGGGCTCCTACTCTCATGCGGGGTCTGCCATCAACTACCGGTCGAGGCGGAGATCACCCCATGCTGTGCCAACATGTATTGCCGGAAGTGTGTGGTGGAGCACTTGGCAAAGTAATAGAGACCGTCGGTCACTTACGTCGGCTGTTCGACCGACCTCCCTTCAGGACTCACTCTTGCGTGGATGGTACGCTGTGGCCTAACAAGTGCCCAGGCTGTAATGAAACGTTGAAGCTCTCGGCTTTGATTCCGGATAGACGTCTTCGTGATCAAGTAAGCAGTTGCCCATGCAGGCCATCCCTCGGCTGAGTTTCGCCTTTCAGTTGCACTTCGTTGCTTACGGGAAGAGGTTACCTCAGAAAAGGCCGCAGTCGGCAGCCCGCCCAAACAAAAGAAGGCAGGGCACAAGCCATCATCTGGTAGTGGCTGTCGTTGTTGCTGCTGGAATCCTCACCACCGTGGTGGTGCTCAGGTTCCAAACTACTTCGGAAGAGCTCGAAGAAGGCTCGCTTGGAGCTGAACGTGAAGCTAGGGTCTTCGGCAGCAGGCAGCACTCGAGCCGATAAGGAAAAGTTTGTTGTCACGAAGGGTATTAATACCACTGCATTTTTCATTTTACTTCACTATCAACCGTTTCACAATAGAGAACATGCTCTCGTGGTTCGAAACACAGCGGTGCAACCGTGAAGTGCCATCATCATTGTTGTGTGATGACGTGCCACTACGGGTGCCGCGTCCGATAGGAATCTGGAGTTCTCGCTAGAATTGGGGCCTTGGGGAGTGTAGGATTGAATTTTTTCGGGGTGCTTGGATGGGGATGAGTAGTTGAGTTGTGATGATGATAACTTGCGTTATCAATGGTAAGGGAAGATGGTCTTTCTTCATTCATCTCAGTTCTTGGCGGCCCACTGAAACTCCCGAAGACGGCAGCACTCACTTTAATGTAACATTCAAACTGGAAGGGGTTGTTGTGTTGTTATTCGAGTGTACGTGGAACTCACCGGGCTACTACGTAAATGGAGCGACTCGTTCAATACGGGGGACGTATAACCAATAGCACGAGAAAGGAAGGGTTATCAAAAACCACGATGCCGCGTCAAGATGACAAATGATGACGAAGCCAGACCTAGTCGATAATACTCTCATGAGGTGTCGATCGTCTTCAAGGCAGCACGGAGCTGAAGGGTGTCGACGACTCTCAAGGGATCGTACTTTTCTGAATACGTTAGCTTCACGTGGTAGACACGTGATGGACGCACTGTGGGAAGTGCAAGTGTTTCGTGGTCGTGCACAGTCGCAGCAGTTGTACCTCAGCTTACGATGGCCTCGCTCTGAGGGTAACATTCCTCGGCTTGATGAAGAAGGCCTATTCAACAGGCCGACCTATTCCCCTTTCCATAGAGAGGTTCTTCGGTGCTAGTCCAAGCCGTACTGTCGGCGTTCGGACTTTAAGACTCACACACGCGCACCGTTATTGTCCCACTATTTGAGAACGCAAATGTAAGAGTGGTGAGAGGCAGTCAATGTCGACATGCAGATGACGTGGAGGGATGCTGCAATAGTAGAGGGACAGTCATGAACCGTAATGTACGTTAACACAGAGAGAGTGATAAAACAACAATGAGAAAACGCTCGATACTGTACAAGTGGCAGCTGCCGATGCGCAGCTGTCAGGTTACTGGCATTCTTCAATAGGAATATGAGAGGTCTCGGCGAAGGGATCCTACGGAGAGGTTCCGAGGGCGTAGCCGATGGGGTTTCCTACTTCTTCGGGGACTGCTTCAAACATAAGGCGTTTACGGGAAAGGCTGGGCACCAGTCGTCGTGGTGACATGAGCTGAACCTCGTTGAACCTGCAGGGGGCGATGGACAAGGAAACAGGTCGGAGCCGCCTACGGAGAGAACTGCACTCGTCGACGTTTACGCTTCGTTGAACCCTCAGAAGCTGCTACACCGGCGCGGGACCTGACAATACCAGCGTGTGATCATCCTTGGGAGTTGCTTGCCAGGTACTCACGGCTTTGCCGGTGTTGCTTGATCGAGTTTCTGGTCGTGTCGAGAGACGACGCTCCTCTCGTCATTTGCAGACTCTCCTTCCGAGTCCGTTGCATTGAGTGGAGGACAGATACTGACAAGTAAGGGTAGTGGAGAGCCGCCCTACTGGAGGTATGTCATCAATGGTGATACCTTCGACGTCGCTCTTTGCATGGAGACAGACGGCCGCCCTCAGGGCTCCTGTAGCCGCCGTCAGGCCTGTTGACGGCCATAGGGGACTCGACGACCGGCAGTAGGGGGTCAGCAGTGGTAAATGAGTTGGGACTGTAGGACGACACTTTCCTGAGAGCTCAGAGTCGCGAGCGAGGACCGTCAAGACCAGGTGACCTGAGGATGGGCTTCGAAGCTCCAGCTTTACGCTTGAATGGGCTCTTGAACTTCTCGGCGACCAGACCTTCCTTGACGGCGATGAGACAGAAATTACCGCCTGACGAAATGTCATAAACTCACACGAAGGTGGGTGGTAAGCTCACTAGCAGCTCGGTAGCTGGGCACCCCGGGAGTGGGCCCGTTCGGGTTGTGGGTGGCGTGCCATGTACGGAGGCGGCCGATGATCTCCTCCCTCGACCCCGAGGCCTGCAGTAGCCGACATGAACCTCTACCCTCACCGCCCAAGTCCTTACCGGTAGTCGTAACTTCTGGCAGAGGTTGGCTAAACTAGAGTCAGACCAGTAGGTAGAATGATCAAGAAGACCCGGGTTGAAGGAGAACTGGCAGACACTATTACTCCCAACAACAGCCATGAGCCAGCCAGCCCCTACATGCCTGGTATACTCCCTCAATAGGATGGTCCCCGGCGTCAAGGGCTCGCTGGAGCTACTCGTAGACGGCGATTTCCGGGGAGTGCATTCGGCCGCCGTCGTTGAAGGGCTCGCCTCGGCAGGAGGGGCCGCTGAGAGAACATGAGGTTAGGCCCGGATCGCGGTGGAAGCCCTGGTACTACGCCCTTCTCCAGGCTGCGGACACTCGGAAGATTTACGGCGACTTCCAGAGGTCTGCATGGGCCCGCTAGAGGCGTTCAAGTCCGCTGAATCGGCCGGCCTTTTCTCCTGTAGAACCCGAGAGACGGCCGGACGCTCCCTCTTTTCTCGATGCCTCGACCCGCCAGTAGACCGCCTCCTAAGGGGCGGCTGCGAGGCTGCTTCGAGTGGGTTAGAGGACGGCCGCTGGATGTCGTCCCCGGGCGCGTAGGAGCGACGGCGAGTGACGACCGGCATCCTCAACAGGCAAACACAATCTGACGGAACCCCCGGTCAATTGACACTACAGTAAGCAAGGCAGCGTGGCAGTGAAACGACAGTCAATAAACAAGAGGAACAACAGCAACACCCATCACCAGGGCTCGTCAGACTCGGCATCTTCCCCGCTGGAATCCTCACCAGACGACTCATCCTCCTCTTCCTCGTACTGAGCTTGCTTGTCCCCAACAAAGCCCGTCGGCAGGCCCATAGACCGCATCAAAGCCAGCGTGGGGTCTTCATCCTGGACGTCCTCCTCTTCTACCACTTTCCTTCGCTTCGGTGACCCCTTCCCCACCTCGGGAGTGCCCTTCTCTGCCGGGTTTCTGATGCAGGTGAGGAGCGTCCGAGGGCCCATCTGGTCCGATATTTGCGTAGAGAAGTCCGCGACAGTGTGGGTACTCGAGCCGTCCGCCCCGCAACCTTCCAAGTAGGCGCTGAGTATCCGGACTTCCGCCGTGCAGTCGTAACACCGGCAAAGGCCTGCCTCTAACAGCGGCTCGTCAGGGCCTTTCAAGTTACTTGGTCTCTCATAAACGGCAGTGCGGAGAACCTGGACACGACGTCGCTACGGTTGGAGCCCTCCTCTGCGCTCTTACGGTGTTGAAGTAGGCCATGGCTTCGCCGAACTCTTCATTATCGTACCTAAAGCACGCCGCTGATGGCAATGACCCCTCGAGGGTCGGTGAAGGCGAGAATATCGAAAGCCCCCCTCGTCCGGTAGTACTCTATTATCGGAGCGTCCGGTGTGTCGATCGTCAGCCTTGCCTCCGTTGTGGTCTGGGCGCCCCAAATAGGGTAGTTAACTCTCCCGGACGCGTAGCTGACCTTGCCCTCGGTGTACGGCAGTCTGAGGAACCAAAGTCCCTAAAAAGTTCGTTTGGAGTGGTACGACGACTACCTGAATTTCATCAGAGCCTTCTGTGGTTTCATAGCCTTCCACCAAGCCAGTTGGGCCGACATGTCCGCCATCACCACTGAAGGACGCCATCTGCCACAGTGGGAACTCAGCAGCAGCAAACTTACTTTTCTCGTTCTCATCAAAGGTCTGCCCCTGCCAGTTGCCACTGCGGATATCACTGATGAGAAGCACTGGAGTACTGCTGTCCCGATACCGGCTGCTCCGGGCTGAGGATGAACCAATGATCCTACCGGCGAAGAAGTCATGGTCATCACCTCGGTCGATGTCGAACTTCTCTTGGATGAGCCGGAGTGACCCCGGGTCTTCTGCTGCCATCCTCCTCAGAGGTTCAGCGAAAGGAGTGGTATCGAAGAGTTCGAACGAAAGAGGTTGACGACCATGATAGTGTCGATAGGCCTGAGCACGACGGTCCTGGCTAGGGTATCTTAGGTCGACCATGGACTTACATTGACGAGGCGGATGAGGACCGGTATATGGTCCCCCGGGCCAGCCCCGACGTAAACCACCAATGCTGCTGCGTTCGAGCCATACGCCATGAGGAACTCCAGCTCAGCTAGCAGGAGCTTGCCTGAGAAATGCAAGGATCGACCTAAGATTCTCTCGTCAGCGCTGTGAAGAATTAGCATCCGACTCACGCTGGCCCCAATGCAGAGTTGATTTATCCTCATTTTCTCGCCGATGGTAGACCCTCCGTTTTGTTAAATTGATTTCTCGGCGGAACTCGGGATGGAAGCCCAGACGCGGACTGACTATCCAAGTAGCGGCAGAGGGGATCTGTCAGACGCTGACCACAGTGCGGGTTACCTGAAGGAGGCTCAACTGTGCCGACCCAATCCGTGAATCACCGGCTCAACCTCAAGATACCACTTACTACCCTGGATGCAGTCCCGAGCGTGCTGCGCCGCTTCAGCGAAGTCAGGCTCCCAACTACCGCGATCGTCCGACTTGTACATGAGGTTCTTCGACGAGCTGCTCTCACCTGCCGCACGAGAGCTCCCCCTCGGGCCTGCTTAAGAGGCCTTACCTTCGGCAACCGTTGGCCGTTTCTTGCCTTCCGAAGAACGACGACCCATCACGCAACCAACTGAACCAACTTCGAAAGCTGCGCAGGAATTCAGAGTCGCCCAAGACAGGAACCAGCTCCTAGAGGGCTTGCCCTGAACAGGTCTGTAACAAATTCCACACTAATCCGTTATCTATATCTATCCTACTGGTCGAAATTGGACAGCTACGAAGCGACACGGCTGCGATCCTGAAGGTAACTAACCCAACACTAAGGCGCAATAATCGTGACAAAATATTATACTTTTTCTTGCTCATCATCCTCACTGTACTAGAGAACTACTTCCAGGACTTTAATAACGCACTACTGGCAATACCAAATTACTGCTTGAGAGCTCGGCCTTCGCTCCGCTCAAAAGGCTCAACTATGAAGGGATGGGCCAGGGCCTCTTCCGGAGTGATTCTGTGCTTCGGGTTGAGGTTGGTCATCTGCTCCACGAGGTCAACAAACTGTTTTGTCTTGTTCTCGAACCATCGCTTGTTCGGGTCGGAGTCCGACAGCTTACGTGTACTGTGCAGGATCCTCGCCTTAAGGGAGTCCGAGCCCGGAGTGAAGGTAGTAATGACCTTCACACCACCGCCCTTCTGTTGCCATAGGAAGTCACATTGGTCGTTGAAGTGGTTGCGCATCTCCACAAACTTGGACGCTCTGATTTGCTTGTGGGGGAACTTCCCCTTGGCGTCCTGGATCTGCTTGAGCATGTCGTTGTTGTTGCGACCCTGGAAAAGTATCTTTCCCGTCCACAGCTCGAACAGAGTGCATCCAATCGCCCACATGTCGATAGCATAATCGTACTTGTGATAGCCGAGCATGATCTCAGGGGCCCGGTAGAATCTTGAGACAAGATACTCGACCATCTCCTGAGCCTCGTGGATCTCGCACGCACTGCCAAGATCGCAGATCTTCAAGTGGCCGTGGTTTTTTGAAATTAAAATATTATCAGGCTTGATGTCAGCATGAATGACCTTGCAGCTCTTCATGTGCTTCAGACCGAGCAGGAGCTGTCGAGAGTAGGACCAGACCGCCTTCGGATTCAAACCGCGCTCGCCCGGCCGAGCATACTTCTTCATAGCCTCTCGGAGATTGCTCCACAGGGACTCGAAGACCAGGCATAGATGACCCTGGTAGTTGAAGGTACGAAGGAGGCGGACGATGTGGCTTCGATCTCGGCCGGACTTGTCCTTGGCCATCGTCTCATCAGCGGCGTCATTGAGTTTGGTGAGGATGCGGACCTCCTTCTCGGCAGCCTTGCGCATCATGTCGTTACGACGGATGACCTTGATGGCTACATCTTGCAACCTAAAAATGGACAATGTCTAGCGGAGCGAAGCAGGCAGGAAGCTTACGATTGCGTATCCTTGCATTTAACAACGTTTGAGAAGACCCCCTTGCCGACATCAGAGTCGCTCGAGGTGAGCACGACGTAGCGACCGTCCATAGTCTCGAGATGGCCCGGGGACGAAGTACCTGTAGAAACGGGGTCGACCAGGGGCGTCGAGGAGGTAAGAGAACAATACCTACCCTTCCTTATCGTCGTTCTGTCCATCCTCCTCTTGCACGCCCATCTCCTTCTGCTTCGACCTCTCATCGTAGATCTCCTTAGCCCTCTTCAACATGATGTTGACCTCCGCGTCCGTCACTTGAGCCTTCTCATCCGACACCAAGGCGTTGGCAGTTTCCGCCGCCTTCCGTCGCATGGTCTCATCCGCAGCCTCCTTAAGGCGCCTGATCTCCGCCAGGGCCTTGGCCTGAGTTGCAGCCATCTTGGCCTTGAGCGCTGCAAGCCCGGACGGCAGGGCGGCAGCCGCAGCAGACGTCGACGAAGACTTGTCCTCTTCACGCTCGGGTGTCTCGTCTGATGACGAAGGGGATTCATTCTCATTAGGGTGGGGGACAGACGGTGAGCTCAAGTCGCTGACGGACATCATTCCCTTGTCGCTCTCATCGTCAGGGCTTGGCACAGCGCCGAGCATTATGCTCTCCTTGCCGCTGGTCACACTCACGCTGCCGCCTGAAATAACAACAAGACAAATGCAGCAACAGCCCATCCCTCACCGACTGACTCACCAATGGACGGCTTAGCGCTGATATCTCTTTCACGTTTCTTGGCCATCTCCCGCTCCGTCAGTTGCCGTTGTAGCTTTCGTCGCTCCTCTCGCCGTTTCTGAATTGCCGCGTCCGAGTTGGCATCCATCGCCTCCATAGAAGACTCCAAGGCGTCGACCAGCTTCTCGTCCATCTCAACGTCCTCAGAGTGGTGACTTGCACTTCTAGACCTCTTGACACTCCTACTGCGGCTTCTGTGACGTCTGTAGCCCTGCCTGTCACCGCGCATACTGCTGCCCTCGCGACTGCGATCGTAGTCCCGATGGGGCCTGTCGTCATCCCGAGAACCTCCTCTGCGGTGCTCATGCTGATGATGACGATGGTAGTCACGAGACGATGACCTTAGCTCACGATCGCGGACGTAGTCCGACCGACTTCTTGGGATATCGTCGGAGGGCCCACCACGACGGGAATCCGCCCCCTTACGGTCGTAGCCGCCGCCGCCCGCCCTCCGGCTGTTCGCGCTTCCAGCGTCTCGATGTCGGTAGTCCTTGTCGTCATGGTGGTGGTTGAAGGAGTCACTGCGTCCACGCTGTGTTGCTCTGCTGCTAGACATAGCACGTAAGTAGCGAAGAAGAGGGCCAGCACGGACACTGAAAGCTCAAAGTGAGAACATGCACACGCACGACCTATTCTGCATCTAACGCGAGTCAAGCTAAGAAGCGCCTAGAGGTTCACACCTCGCATCCCGAGCCATTTTCAACACTACCAATGAACTCAATTCCAGCGAGGACTCAGCCGCCTCCTGACGCTGATTAATAGCAGCGCAGTAGCCCCTCCCTCCAAGGCGGGTAGTACGGGTGATGATGATGATAAGGTCCCCAGGGACGAAACCTATCACCAGTGCAACGACGATGAGACAGTGAGAGGTCAACCCAGCTCGCCGTGATGCACCTTTCAGGATGGTGAAGCAGCTCTTCCTGGCCGCCGTCATTCAAGTGAGGCCGCTGGGCTGTTATCTAGGCACAACAAACGGTCCAAGGCGACGATCAGGGTTAGCAAGATCCGAAGAGCTACGGACTGGCACCAGGAAGCCTTACACTAGGGGAGGCCTCAAGGAGAATCTCAGAAGGAAAGACGCTCCTTAATGTGAGGAAAGGACGACCCCCTTTCTACTGCGACCGCACCTACGCTGGGTATCATGAAATCTTCCGAGTGCGCAAAAGCCAAGGTAAGATACCCTCGGCAGAGGGTGAGGGTGGGTGATACTAAGGCATTGGCCCCGATAGAGAAGTTTTAGGAAATCCTGAGAGGATGCACCAACCTGACTTACTGCAACACGCAAGTGGTCAAACGATCCAGCCGGGGAAGCCTGTAAGGGAATTCAAGATTTGGCAAGATTGCAAGATATCTATCAGCGCGGTCAGGCGATTCTCCGACACCAGAGCACTGGTTCCCTTGCTCTTCAGTTATACCATAGACTCATCGCTATTCGCGGACAGTTGACGTAAGTGACAGGATGCGGCTCGGAACTTGTCTGCATCGGGTTTCCCGATGAGGCCCTCCCGGGCCTTCCGAAACCACTCCGTCGTATCAGCCAGACTGAACGTAACATCACCTTAGACGCATAGGGCTCACTCTAGGCCGAGACTCGGCGTATCCTTGCGTCCACAGAGGTGATGCTTCTTTCGCGTTCGTCCCCCGAAAGTGAGTTTAAAGCTTCCTGGCAGGTGTGCCCAAAGTGCTGCCTTGCTGCAGTAGTGTATGTTGTTTTACTTCTCCCTGGCTGTCCCATTCTTTGGGTTCTTCGCCTTCGTCCTCTATGCCGGCCTGCTCCTGGCCTTCTATGGTCTGACCTACTACAAACCTCTTCCGGACAGCTGCGCCGACTGCCTTCAGTGCGGCAACTACGTGCTTCAGGCTGGCGTCTTGAGATGGCTGTGGAACCTGTTTCTTCTTTTCGTCCTCCTAGGAGCCACTTTGTATATTCGGTCGGGCCACTCGACGCCACGACTTCAATTTTCGGACAAGATTGCGTGGATCGTTCGAAGGTGCCATACACTGAGGAAGGGCTTCTGGCCGACCTTTGCGGCTTTCGACGGTCACAGCCAGTCGGCAATGTTTGCAGTCTGGCCTGGGATGACTCTGGCCTTGAAGAGGGCCACGGTGGAATTTGAAAGGGAGGATTTGACAATGGAAGATGGCGGGACGATCGCCTTGGATTGGGCCGTGGAGGCAGAGGAGATTCCTGAAGACGCGCCGGTTCTGATACTCCTGCCCGGTGTGGTGGGGGAGTCGCACAACCCCTATATGAAGTCGTTGATCCACTACTGTCGCTGCAGACGGCAATGGCGGTTTGTTTGCAAGAATTGGCGGGGTTTCGGAGGCTCGGAACTGACGGATGAGAAGCAGATTCCCGAGGCCTGGGATGCTCGCAGCGTGAAGGATTTGTTCCAGTGTGTTCAGCATGTACATGAAAGATACCCCCGGGCCAAGGTGCTCGGCTGCGGCTTCTCCCTTAGGGGCGAGCATGATGTCCTCTCTCGTGGGCCACTACAAAGAGGAGCTCAACGGCGTCGTTGCTGGGGTGGTCTGCCTCTCTGGGCCCTGCTCGTACGAGACTGCGATGAACCGGATGTACCATCTCAAGCCCTTACCATACGACTGGATCAACATGGGAGTGTTGTGGAAGAACATGAGGAAGTACGTAGAGAGTCCTGATTCTAGATGGCGGGACACTCTAGGAGACAAGCAGCTGATGCTGATAGACGAGGTCATGTGCCAAAGGCAAAGTCCGAAGGAGTTTTATAATATGCTAATGCCGGCTAACGCTTGGGTTTGGCACAATTTAGTGACCATAAAGTTCCTGGGCTACAAGACAGTGGAAGAGTACGCTCGTGAGATGAGCCTGTATGCACTGAAGGCTCTGTCCATGATAGAAACGCCGACGTTATTGCTGTATGCTGATGATGATCCGGTGGTCCCCCACCGTACTCGACGTGGGAGTACGAGGCTGAGGCTAAGGACAGTCCTGGCTGTGTGGTGGCTAGGTGCTCTCGAGGAGGGCATTGTGGCTTCTTTAGTGGTAGTAGTAAGGGTGTTGGTATGAGCAAAATATAACTTTGTCTCTCTCAGGTCCATTGTGCCGCAGCTGGAAGAATCGCGTGACCTTCGAGTTCTTGGCCAACGCGCTTGATGGTCCGGCCTCCTCGAAGCAGCAGCAGCCCGATGAGTCTCGAGCACCAGCTCAACTACAAGTCGCTGAGGATGACAGGCGTCTCTTACTGTCGCGTCCCGTGCGGCTGCTCGGTGCTCCTACGACCCCTCCTTCCCATCCGCCGTCCCTCCCTGCGGTGGCGGTGGATCCAGTTGTCAGATTTGTAACCGTTACTTGTGTTATTATGCTCCCATTGCTACTGTGCTCCCGTGTTTCAATCAATACTGGGTCTTCCAATCAGAGAACACCATTTCGGGCGGCTTGGGGTGTCTAGTGACCAGGATTATCTCAGGCTTTGGGAGAGGCGATGCGCTGCGCAGTATGATAGGAGCGTAGGTGTTGATTCGATCGCTGTATGTGCTAGGGTCTCTTCGGTTACTGTCCAAATTGCCATACCACACCTCCACCTACTCCTCTGCCCAAAACGTATCCTATGACCATCCGCGGAACTCGCTTCACTGACTCCAACGTCACAATGCACAGAGGGTCCTCCTCCCGTGTCCGAGCGGCTATGCCGCGCAGACTGCCTCCCGCCGTGAGTAGCGATCCCTCGGGAGCTGTTGTTGTTACTGCGGCTGCTAGCAGCAAGCATGGTACCACTAGTACTCTTGAAGAGACTCCCAGTGCCAGAGTTGAAGCCGTGGCTGGGGACACTGGTGGTCCTGGTGGTGGCGAGGTTCAATGCGCTGCTACGAGCCGCAAGGCTCCCGTTAAGGCCGAGAAGCTGCTGAACGTGCTAGTGCAACAGCTGAGCTGTGCCGAGCATGTGGCGTTCAATCTCCTGGACGGGGTCCGCTGTGACGCGACCCACGTGTCCTTCTTCTGTCGCGAGTACTTCAACACGGCAGCTCTTGACGCTGGCCTTACTATGTCCAAGTATTGTTCGGTAGCCGTGGTCGACACTCGCCTGAAGAGGCAGATCAAGATGGCCATGGTCCTCGAGATGTGCGCCGTGGCGCTCTGTGCTATTGTGTGCGCTGTAACGTCGCAGTCTGCCGAGTGGGCTCAGCTGGTACCGCTGGTGGTGAAGGCTAGGCTCAGGGCTTTACTGCAGCATGTGCATGAGAATGTACTCCTTCTTATGGACTACGTGTGCCAGAGGGCAGTGGAGTTCCCTGGCGACTTCGAGACCAACCCCTACAGTATCGTCAACTTCGACCTCAACATCCTCTATCTTGCTAAGCGCTATAGAGCCATGGGCAAGGCAGGCCACCTCAACGCCCTCTCCCAGAACAACGATGAGGCGGAGAACCTCCTGAAGCAGATGTGCAGGTCTCTGTCGGGCCCACCCCCCGGTCGGGTACGCGGGGCTGCCTTCGCCACGAGCACTCTGGGGGACCAGGTCAGCACTCTGGTCACTGAGGTCCTCGAGACAGCCCACAAGAGCTCCTTTGCCACCATCCGCGGAAGGTTCCTGCAAGCCTTGAGGTTCCGCCCAGTCGAAGGGCCTGTGTATGAGCGTTACGAGAAAGTACCGGCGGCCTCGGACAGGTCCACCGTGTTGATCACGACATGCTTCGAGCCCCTGCCGCCGATGCTACCGCACTTGATCAGGATGAAGCCTCTACTGCCAGCCCATCACAGCGGTGTGTCCGGGTATACTGCCGTTATCGACCTGGACGAGACCTTGGTCCACTACTCGGAGGCTGAGGGCAGTGGCGGCCGCTTCGAGATGCGCCCTGGCTGTATAGAGTTCCTCTCGGGACTCCAAGCCTTGGGGTATGAGATTGTGGTCTTCACAGCGGCTACTCAGGACTACGCCGACTGGGTCGTGGACCAGCTGGAGACCTTGCCGGGGGTGCTGGTGCACCATCGGTTGTATCGTCAGCATGCCCTGCCGTGGGGACCTATTTTCGTCAAGGACTTAGCCAGGCTGGGTCGTAAACTCGACCGGACTATCATCCTCGATAACGTGAAGGAGAACTTCATGCTGCAGCCTGAGCATGGTATCTTCATATACCCTTGGTACAGCGAAGGGGACGACACAGCCCTGTTCGACCTGCTGCCTCTTTTCGAGGAGCTCGTCGTGACCAGAGTGTCCGTCCCCTCCATCCTGCACAAGTACAGCGACGAGATCCCGTCCTGGGCGGGCTTTGATGGGGTTGATATTGAAGAGTGCGGCGTGGCTAATCAACTGGCCCTTGCAGCTGCGACCATTCCTGAGGACGGCGGGGTCCTGGCGCCCGGCAATAGGATTACCGGAGCCTTCCAAGCCCCTCCGCCACCAGCAGCGTCTCACGCAGCAGCATCATCTTACCAGGCCAAGCCTATGACGGACTCCCAGAGGTTCCCCGGCACGCCGATGCGTGCTTACGACACCACCCGGACCGACAAGTCATCAGCAGCAGCAGGCTTGGATACCACAGTGCGTCTGGAAAATGCTGGGCATGGGCAGAAACAAGCAGCAGAAGTTGGTCGTAGAGTGGTGGTCATGAGTGCTCAGCCGTCGTCCTCGTCGGTCAACCACAGTGTGATACAGAGCACCCCGGTTACCCGGCCATACACTGGCAGGGTCGTTTACGGCGGGACAGGTGAGTTCGGCAGTCAGGCAAGACTTGGGCGATCATCCGTTCTGTTAGTTACGGCGACTCCCTCCATGACTACTACCACTGCACCGCACACCTCCGGCCAGCGTGTCGTGTATATGGGCCCTCCTAGCATACCCTCGACTCCTGCGGTGGCTCATCGGCAGGTCTTCCAAGTTGGCTTGCCGCCGTTGACACCGAGTCTTCTATCGCCATACTATCAGCCCGCACAGCAGCAGCAGCAGTCACATGCCGCCACAGTGTCGCAGCCGTTCACTGTGAGAGTGCAGTCCGCCACTAGGGCGATTGGGGCGATGCCTGCCAGCCCTGTTATGGGAACTCGCATGATCATGAGTGCCGCCAATAAAGTCGCCCAACAGCTCAGCAGGCAGGGAGCCCCTCAGCATCCGCGTCCGGTGGTAGGCAAATTCTCGTACCGAGGGACGGGAGGTCCTAGACCGCACTGGTGTCCTCAGGTGGCGTCGTGGCAGCAGATGACAGCTCAGTCGGTCCCTGCATCGCCTTTGGTCAGCAGCAGAATCATCACACAGCCCAGCTTGGTGTCCTCTATTTGGTCACCGAACCTGCAGCAGCAGCAGGCCCGGCATTCTGCGATCATCCGCCTTTGAAGTCAGCATGAATGTATTTGGAGAAGTTGCCTGATTGCCACTACTAAGTGAGTTCTCGACGGCTCCATGGTGGTGATGCTGTTGTCTACCGTTCAGATCATCGTAGATGCCGTAGCCTATTACAGTATGAATAGAGCAGCAAGTTGAAGATGACATGAAGGCGATGATGACTAGAAGCCCTGGCATGCTGACTTCGGGTGTATTTTTTACACGTCCGCAATGTAACACTATGAGCAGCAGCGTCCACGACTTGCTGCCGCATCATCAACATTTCGAAGTGCATGTATTATTCTATGCTAAGTAAGCCTTGTAAAGAGGCTGAGTTGACGGACGAGTGGTATACTGACCGTGCGCCAGCCCATTAGCATGGAACATGTTTAATCTAATTCTCACTTCTGTGGTGTTCTAGTAGCCTGTTAATTCGTCGTTGTCTGCTGTCCGCAGTCGTCGTCCCAGTCCTGAATGCATCGCGGGGCCTTCCACGATCTGTTCGGTGACTCTTCTTGCATCGTCCTCCTCGTCATCCACTGCAAGAGCTGTGAGCACGCCGTAGAGCAGGCCAAGATCGCAGTGGCCTCGGGAGCTAATGGCATCCTCCTCATTAACCAGGTGGAGAACGATGATGGCTCTGTCTCTACACTGCCCATCGACCCCGACTTCTTCTCTATCATAACCGCGGTCCGAGAAGCCATCGGTGACCGGCCATTCCTTGGCGTCAACTGCCTGGCCATGACTGCTGATGCAGCCCTACCTCTCCTCCTCAGCGGAGTTGGAGACTGCAAAATCGATGCTTACTGGGCCGACGACGCACGAATCGACGAACGCCATGCTGAAGGCGAGCAGGTCGACGCCGAGAGGATAGCCCGTGTCCGGTCTACGTGTCCGACCATTCCGCTTTACTTTGGCGGAGTCGCCTTCAAGAAGCAGCGAGTCGTGCCCCAAGAGGGCTGGGCGAAGGCCGTTTCCTTGGCGGCTTCTTTCATGGACGTTATCGTAACATCCGGGCGCCGCCACTGGTGTTGCTGCTGATGTCGATAAGATTGTCCAATTTCGTCGGGCGGCCGAAACCAGCGCCCTGGCGATCGCCTCTGGGGTTACTCCCGACAACGTGGACAGCTACCTACCGTACGTGGATTGTGTCATCGTTGCCACGGGCGTCTCGAAGTCCTTCCACCGAATTTGACGTCGGTAAGGTCCACCAGCTTGTGTCCAAGTGCCGAGGCTACCCCTGGTACACCGGTATCATGCAGCCTCGGGTGAGGGAGCCCTTGTCGGAGTATGCCTGGCTCGACCCCTCGGCCATTTACGGCGATGCGTACGGGTTGGCCTGCCTTACTCAAGGACTTGCGAGAGAAGACCATCAGTGCAGTCGGGGAAGGGAAGGTTGCTGCTATTGCGGGTATCGATGCTACCGGATTCATCACCGGTGGTGCCCTCAGTGCTCTCTTGGGCGTTCCCTTCGTCATCATCCGCAAGGCCAACAAGCTCTGTGTTAACACCATCGCCGCTGACTACGTGGACTACTCCGGCAAGGCCAAGACCCTCGAGATCCGAACGCCGTTAACCGTTCCCGTCGAAGGCGAGAGGTCCGGTGTCCTCATCGTCGACCAGTGGATCGAGACTGGACACACCATGTGTGCCGCCATCCAGCTGGTCAGAGCATCCGGCCTTCACGTCGCCGCCGCTGTGACGGTGGCCGCGGAGACACCGGGGCGGCGGCTGGTACAAGAGGCTCTGGGCGAGGGTACGGTTATAACTGCTCTAGACGGCCCAGCCGTCCAGCAAGAAGTCGACGATCATTTTATGGAAGGCTTCAGAGGCCTTCCTGGTTCCCGTGGGTGACCATTGTGGACGAACGGAATGGGGCGGGTTGAAGGCTGGTGGAGGATGGACCGCCTGGTGAACTCCCTTTCCTCTCTAATCATGACTGTGCTACATGTCACTATGCCTGCGAAATGCCGTGTTTAGTCTCCCCACCAGCATCGCTGAGCTACCAGTGAGTTCCTGTTAGTGACTGTCCCGTCTCCCAGGGTATCGTGTTTGCCGGCGAGACTGACTATGTCCCGAAGTCTGCAGCAAGACTACGAGGAGTCGGGCGTTGCTACGGAGCCGGAGCGACCACCGTCGGATGCCCTCTCGATGAGCAGCTGGGAGAAGTTTAGGAAATCGGCGCCAGCCCGCAGGCCGAATCGACTTCATGTGCTGTCAGTCAGCGCCAGTGCCGGGCATCTCTTGTGACGTTGTATGCTCAGATCAAGACTACAGACCCGCCGGCGGACTTCAAGAAAATAAAGGTCATTGCCTACCGTGATCTCGAAGCGCGGTAAGAAACCAGGGAGCATGACCTGCTGCACAGCACTGGCCGATCTTCAGGAAGCTGGGCCAACCTGAACACCAGCTGGCCGTTGGAGTCTCATCTGTGCCTTTATTTCCGGACAAGAGTGGCTACGTTGACTTCACCTCGGAATTGATGCAGATCCAAGCGGTAGGCTGGAACTGCTGCTGCTGCTGGCTCTCGGGCAAGGTGTTCTTCAGGGCTATTCGACGCCTGAGGACCGCTACAACGTCGGAGATGTCTTCGTCACTGTTCTGCACTGCGCAGCCGACGAGCTTGAGTGCCGCATGGGGAAGAAAACGAGGTCAGCGACAGGAACGGCCGGGCCCCTAACCCTTCCCCTCAGGATACCTTGCCGCCCACATGTAACCATCATCATCCCTCAAGGCGTTCGCTACACCTTCGAGAATAAAAACCGAGAGATTGATGCGACACTCTGTGTGAGTTCACAACGCAGCTGTCTTGTCCAGTGGGCCTTGGCCAGTAACCCACCCCTCGAGTCTTTATGTATGACCACTTTTCGTAGAGTATTGACTTCACTCCGACTAACCCCGTGTCGATAATCGCTATTTGCGCCTTTCGATCCTCCTTCCGAGGCGAATAACACAGGCATGTTTCGACACTGCCTGAGCTCTTCGACTGACGAGCGTACTCAGTGCTCCAACAGCATGGGTGGGTGGTACTTCACTTAACCTTTGCACCCCACTGTGACCGTGTAAGAGACTGGAGTACTCCCCGATTCGCCGCTCTCGCCTGCTACATGGCGTTTATCATAGCTCGGAGCTCCTCGCTGGGATAGTCTTTGCCTGGGTTAAGCGTTGTTGTCGCCAACAGGGTCCATGCTCACCTTCTGGTTGTTGTCAGTCTATCTATTCTCGCTTCAGGTTCTAAAGGCAACGCCGCGTCCAAAATAGTGCCGTCGTAGTACCACAACTACCGAGCAGCAGCCTGAAATATTACCATGCACGAGTCAATGCCTTCTTCTCCCCTGCCTGTTTGTGTTCCCAGTCCGAGGTCACGCCATGGCTTGCCGTTTCATCTCGGTACCTCGCGCGATATCTTTCTGCCTGCAGTGGCGGTTACAGTCATCATTTCGAATGGTTCAGTCTTCCCAGTCGGCGGAAGAAGACGGCCTTCAGGAATCATCGGCGCCCCCCGCTCCCATGGTCCAAGGCTTCGACTACACAGTGCCGTTGTTGATGCTGTCTGTGGTCGTCCTTGGCGCATTCAACAACCTTCTTGGTCGAATGAGGGCTGTAGGTGGTCACGAGCTAAGGTGTTGTCTCCCACAAGAGCTCAGGTGCCGTTGGGCGAATACGACTTCTTCACTGCCGTCCTCAATGCCGTTGTCTACGTTATCGTTTGGAGCACGGTGGGTGGGCGGTTGGTTGAAACCCCGACTACAGCGGTCTTTTTCTGAGGTATTCCTGAGTCGACGGTACACCTTCAAAGTGACTCCTAAAGAGCAGGCAGACTTTGTATGGTCAGTGCGTGGCAAGTGGAGTTTACTGATGTTCGGCGGCCTGGGCGACGGTAGGTCCTATGCTGCCTCCGTCGCCCCCACTGTGATCACGTTGCCCTTCCCTTTCAGCTATCGGGGGCTTGCTGGGCTTCATTGGCCAGCCGTATGTCAGCGGTGTGATGTATTCACTGATGAATCAAGCTATTGTGAGGCTCGCCTTATCTTGGTCTCTTCACTTATCTGCCTCTTGCAGGTGCCCTTCACGGTCATCTTCTCTCCTGCTAATCCTGGGCACCCGCTACATCAGTCTTGAGCTCATCGGAGTCCTCATCGTAATCCCCTTCTCCCTTCTGTGATCATCATTTTCCGACCATGCCGCTCAAGGTCCTCCTTGCCGTCTGTCTCTCCATGCACAACTTCACTGCGTCCCACTCTGATCCATTCATGGCAGCTTTAATCGCCCTCAGCACCTCAGGCAACGCCCTGTCCTTCGTAAGCCCTCTCAATGCTGGGGTGATGTCTCACCTCGACCGCAGGTTCTCAAGGAGAAGGTCTTTCGGTCGTTCGTGGCCTGGCAGACTTCAGCCGCTCACCAGCCTCTTCTAGGCGACCAACAGTAAGCCGGCTGATACTGTCGGTGATAGTCGATGATAGACTTCCAGGGCACCACTTTCCTCTCCCCGCAAGCTCGATGTCTTTGTCGTCAACTGCTGCGTGTCGGTCTTCCAAGTGGTGTGGCTCCTACCAGTAAGTACCACTCTTGATCCGCTCACCTCACACTCAATATCCCTTACAGTTACTGGCGATAGGCCCGGCCATAGGAAAAACCCATGGCCTGGGACTTTTCGACTACCTCCACGAAGCTGGTCATTGCTTTGTCGAAGGATGCCCCAATGCTTGGCAGCTGTATGGGGCCCTCACTACCGTGTCATGGAGGGAATCACCGCTCCGCTGTCGCTCAGTTACACAGCCTACATCGCGGTTAATCTCTTGTACAACGCTGCATTGATTTTCCTTGTGCAAAGAGGTTCCGCCCTGCTGGCGTTTGTCAGTCTGAAGGCGGTCACCCCGGCTTCGGCTATCCTATTTTCTATAGAGTAAGTCAGTAGATAGTCAAGCAGTAACTAACCGTTTGATGCTGTCTCTTCAGTTGGCCGGTGCTTGGCCCTTCGACAGTGACCTGGCTAGACTGGGCCGAGGTCGTCCTGGTTACCATCGGTATTGTAGCATTCCGAGCGGGTAACCTTCGCAAGGAGGAGTACATCAGGGAAGGTCAGCGGAAGATCTGTTTCGCCTAAGTGGCTGCATACGATTCAATAGCAACGGTACTTTCCTGTACTGTACCAAATACACTCACAATTCTGTCATGAACTGGAGACTTTTTAATTCTATCACAGACGAAACGTTGGATTGCGTTCAACTGTCAGCACCAATAGATCGTGAAATCTAAGTCGCAGCATGTCCAATGCAACTTGAAAATCCAAACTGGTTTTTCACCGTGGACTTGACAAATTAATAGTTATCATGAAACATTTGTGAGTATAATCTGTTACTGAATTGTCGAAGTTCGACCGTCGAATAAAAGTTTCTTCAATTCGACAGGTCAAACCTGTGTACTAGCACAGTATAACGTAACACCGATTGCATCTTCTGAAGGCGGATAAACTGCTTGAGCGAGCCTCGAAATCACGCGCCAAGATACGAACGTGTCCGTAAAGCTGTGCGATGATTCCGCATGAAAGTCCTGCCGAAAACGGTCTCTGATGTTCGTCCAGGGATAAACCTATAACCGCAGCAGGTCGACCAGCCCCGCAAGGAGGCGCTCACCCGGCGTATCTTGGAACGAGTGGGTCGGATTCTCTATGCCGCACTACCGACCTGAGGCAGGGCGCTTACAGGAGGCTGGTTTCTCCTCGGAAAAAATTCTTGTGTGTGTGTCAGTTCATAGTCCAACGCCGGTTCCGGCTTAGTTAGGCTCTTGCCGAGAAATTCTTAATCGCTCCACCCGCATAAGCTATCTCACTCGAAATGTGCAACCTCGGCGAGCGAATTTTTTCTTTTTCACTCTGACAGGTTCCTGGGGTTTCCGCGGTCGCCCATTCTTCCCTTGCTGTCGTTTCGTAGGTCTGTGTCACTTGTAGGGTGGCGTCTCGCATAATACGGACCATCTCGGAATTCTAGCTGCATCGCTGTTCAAGTCTCGGGATTACTTTGGATTGCTTGCTATGGGATGTCTTCTCTCACGGCGAGAACAGCAGAGGCGACAACTGCTTGAAGAGATCGAGCAGTTGAAAAAGTTGCAGCAGCAGTGTCGCGAGGTCCGAAGCTGGCAACTCGGTTTACTGAAGTGATTCTGTGGTCCTGCAGGAAGAGGAAGAGCTCAGGCGAGAGTCAGACGAATTAAGAGAGCTGAGAGAACGTAAGAGACGTGAGGATTTCCTTCTCTGGACAACGCATGAGACCGGAAAGCCCCTGAGTGGAAATGGCCTTTGTGAAAAGACAAAGGGTCAGCCCCTCATTACTACCCAAGATAGAAATTGCCATTCCGAATATACGGCTAGTGTGTTTACTCCCTAGTAATCCATATGACGAGAGCTTCCCGGCGAGAAGGAACTCCGAACTACTCGGTAACTGAACTGAACCAGTTATTCCTGGGGGATCTTAATCGACAGCTAGAACTGAGTACCACTTTCTCAGGCCAAGAGTTTCTGATAGGAGAGGTAGCTAGGAAGAGCAGAGCTCTCAGAGACTCGCAGATGTACTCATCATTAGTCAAGTTTATTGTCTGAACTCCTCACGTATCATCAACCCGTGTAGAACAGCATTCGACTAATCATTGTCCCTCGCCCTTTGTCGAGTATCCTTTGCTCAGTGAGTATTCCCTACTGGAGTCTTCGACGTATTCCGCGAGGACTCAAAGCACGAATTTGAACGACCATCACGCCCAGCTAGATAGTGGTGAGAGACTTGTCGATGGCCGCATGAATTTTCTGACTCACTGGTGATTCTCTGCTCAGACCTGGACGAGCTCAGTGCAGGGCGGAACGATTTCATGATGCTGGCAACGCCAAGAGTACTCGGAAGTAGCCCGACTAATTCGACGGTACCGAACTCACCGAGAAAGGTGCGCGGCCCTAATCGAGGCTCTGTAAAGCTTGTCGTGTCAGAGTCACCGGTTCAGACTGTTCCTTCGCGTATCAGCAGTTGCGATGACGTGCCGGATGCCATGTATTTGCTCTTCCGATACACGACGAGTCTCCGCGAGTCAGGCGACAGGCATGCAGAGTGCTCGAGGACGTTGGGTTACGAATCTCGATCGTGTTGAGTTCCGAGTTCAGCTATCATCCTTGAGTACTTGCCACCGACGTTTTTTCGAGCAACAGGGTGCATACGAAGCAGCACTTCGGAGGCTGCATTAGCATCAAATTTACGTGAAACTTGTATCAAGGAAGGACAGGCCCTCCCGGGGGCCTCCAAGCGCTGCAGAACTTTCTCTTGAGGATGTGCCGTCCATGACCTGCAGTGGGACTCAGCAGGCTCAGGTCGGCGCACCCGATCTATAAGCAGCTCCTCTCTGACTTCTCCCAATAGAGGCAAGAACGCACTTCATGAGTCATTCAGCATGAAAACTCACCCTTGAAAGTGGCAGAGCCTTTGACGCAAATGTTTGTAGCAGGACGAATTATTGCCGAATCGATTCGCTCAAAGCTACTGCCTTGACGCTTCCTCGTTGTCGTCGAACCCCGCTGGACGATTCGTTAAACGTACTACGCGCGACGTCATTTGACATCGCACTCAAGGTAGGTGGCGTATGCACCGAATCAGACGATGCTGATCTCTTAGCGGCTAGTCGCTAACCACTAGCTTGAAGACAGAGGAGGAATAAGACGTTTGAAGCAGCAGAAAGTAGTAGTGGCGGAGCAGGAGCTCAAGGAGGACAATGCAATAGTTCGACGAGTAGGCGGAATGTCCGGCGGAATGCTAACCTGATGCTCGCCATTGGAGGAGCTGAGGGAGGAATCAGACCAAGTGCGTCGTCAATGTTGAGCAATGACAGCGCCAAGTATCATGCTAAGTGGTGGCGAGGCAAGGTGGATTGCCGAGGCTTAATGCGGAGAGAGCCAAGGCTTTGCAGAGCGGTGACGGTGACACTACCGCGAGTGAGGTTGTTGTATTACCGGACTATCGCACAACACCGATCGTTATCAAAGGCGGATGAACTGCTTAAGGGGAGCTTCGGAATCATGTGTCATGAGATACGAACGTGTGCGTAAAGCCGTACGGTGATTCCGCATGAAAATCTTGCCGAAAACGGTTTCTGATGTTTGTCCAGGAATGAACCTACCAGAAGGTCTGATTAGCCCAGCAGGGAGGGAGACGCTCACCCGGCGTATCTTGGAATGGCTCGGCCGTAGAGTGTATGCCGAACTGCCGAGTGTTGCAACGACCTGCAGGTGCAGGGCTAGGGAGAAGATCAGCACAGCGAGGCCGTACTTTCGACCGGCGTGGTCAGGCTCGGCCGCAACTCGTGAACTGGGTACATGAGACTCGGCCTTGAACTGAAGATATGAACTCAGCTAAAATATCCGGACTTCCACACCTAGTGTGCCTACCCGCGGAATATCTCCGGTATACCCCGGGATACCGGAAGAAGAGAACGAGCGTGGCCGGCCCGGGGGGACCTGACAGCTGATACAAACCGAACCCAACAGGCTCCGAGTGACGCTCTCCCGGCTCGGGGGTCACGACTGGCAGCATTTCATCAACTCATCATCGTTGTGGATGGCGAGTTAGCGCAGTCCCTTACCCGGTGGTCCTTGAGTAGATTGGTCCCGCTGTGCAAGCCGAGCTGCTGGGCAGTCCGCTGAGCTTGCCCGTAATTAGTGCTATGCTTCAAGTCAGTATCTTGAGTGCCCAATGCTGCTTTGAGAGCCCTACGATAAATCCCTACCGTGAAGGATTCCGCTCAGTCCCTTCTTTCCCTGTCCGGACTCGTACGCTGCGTCAACTTCTCCTGAAACGGCAAAGATAGAAACTGCAGATCCTTGCGCTTCATGGGTTGATCTCGAAGGCGATAGGTTTCACCTCTACAGGACAGGTCAGATCCATGGGCAGTACGCGTAGATGGTCCGCGCGAGGAGCTGGGCACTGCCCAGTGGCCAGCGTGGGAAAATGGTATTAAGGGTTGAGCAGAAGGTCCCCACAATAAACAAGATTCTCCCACCTGTATGTCTGTCCACGCGTGCCTGATAATTCCGCTGGTCTGCGGCCGTGTTGTTGGCTTCAGTGAATCGTGCACCGAAGACCTGCACTCCAATCACGCTAGGGACGCATGCGGGACCTACTGTCTCCGAGGCCTTAGCAGGAATGTATCCCCTATACCCGGGCAGGGCGGTCCGTGTTCGTTGCCCCACGCGATGAGCCTCATCACGACACACCTGCAATAGGGTCTGTAGGGGAGTCCGTAGACGCAGATATACCGCTTGAATGTGCCGGCAGTCCTCTACTCGCCAGAGTGAGGGATGAGAGACTTCACCACTGGACGGGGTGCCTGAGGTCGACCATGGTGTGCGGGCTAAGGGAGAAGGGAGGCGGGGGTTTACAGTCAGCGTTTGAGATGAAGGATGAAGGCTTCCATGTACCGTCGAAGCAGTAGCTATGCGTATACCCTGAGCCAGACGTCTTGATACTCGCCGATGCAGCCTCCGGGAAATAGAACGTTGACGGTAGAGCGCACTTCGCGTCTGTACAGCTCGAACACTGCTAGAGAGGAGCGCTCTCGTGTGGGTTTGGATGGGGATATGCTTGATAAGGCGTTGCGGTAATTTCGTACCTGATCTTCTAACTTTACTATCCACCTCGTCACGATATCCAGCTGCAGCGTATGTCTTGAGTTCCATGACGTGGGGGCTTCAAAATAATGGCGAACCGTCCATTAGATCCTGCGCGGGCGTGCGCAGTTTTCCATACCACTCCTTTCTCAACTCATCTCAACTGCCACCAACGAACTGATCTTGCGCTCTCTGGTAGTCAGCTTCTCCGTCTGTGTTCATGAAAGTAAACCTATACGGCCCTAGTATCAGAGACGAATCAGGGTTTCATGCGTGCCGGCAGCAGCAGGAAAGCATCCTCGTCCCTCGGAGGCTCTTCTCCCCAAGGCCCCAGCAAACGAGCCACCACCGGAGGTAGCGTTGAGGACGGTGAACAGCAGTCGGCGTTCCCTGTGTCGTTCAGTGAAGGGGAAAACGATATCCAGCGCTCGAAGGAGAACCTCTTGCAGGAGCGTGCAACCCGGTAAGAGTACTCCTGATGGCCGCATCATCTTTACTGCTGAACTGGTCGAGGCGAAACTTGGAATATACATGATGTGCCGTTTACTTCGCTCTACTACTGCCGCTGCTCGGTATGGGCCTCCGCTAAACTGGAGGGGCGTTGGAATCTTAGGTCGATCCTGGGTTGACACACAAAGGGATGTCGTGACAACGCGTAGGTGCAGGTGTCAGCGCATCAGCTGCAGAGGGTGAGTTGCAGAGGCGAGTTGAGGCGCTCGGAGAGGAGGTCAGTATTCTACGCCAGCAGCTAGCTGAGAAGGAGCGGACATTGAGAGAGATCAGTAGGTAAGCGGGAACCTTTCAGGAATTTTCCGGAATTTTGATCAAAAAATATTGCGTGGTACTCGTTCTCTAGAGCGAGAACCACGATATTAGCAGAAATAGAGTACAAGACGTGAGAGATATCCATATCATTACTGTACGAGCGTACGGGTGTACAGTAGATGACGCCCTTCACTCGCCAATGCTCATGGTTATCCTCAATGATTCACGTTGCCACTCCGGGAGTTGGTCAGAGCCTCGGCGGCCGGACGAGCTTGGTTGTGTCCTTCTGGCTGTTGGCACATCGACCATGGGCCTTCAGTGGTTGCATAGCTCCGGCTAGCATCCTTCTCAGCTACTACGATAAAGAGCTGAATGCCCAGGCGGAACAACGCCGTGCTGAGCTTGGCCGCTTTGACCTCGTCGTAGAGATAGCGAAGCGGGATGCTATCAAGGACACCGAGAGGGATGCTCAGATTGGGTCAGAGAAGGTAGGTCCTACCATCTTTCGATGGAATCACAGGGAGACCGAGCACCTCAGCTCCGCATGAATCTGAATGACCTCCAGAATCGGTTGCAACTGCAGACGATTGAGTTGTTGCGAAGAACTCATGAGCACGAGTGAGCGTCGAGGACACAACTCCATGGGCTCTCGTGATAGCTGTGGTATTCAGGTACTCAGTCAGGTTGCACAGAGAGGAGGTTGGCTCGCTGAGGAGGCTGCTCGCCCACACAGCTACAAGGCAGGTGAGATCCAACTCAGACCTCAGTTGTTGACGACCATCCCTACGTGAATCTTTAGCGTGAGCAGTTCGAGAGTTTGAAAGAATCCATGAAGTTGGAACAGAAGTCGGAGATGAAACGATATAAGGAGGGCTTCTTACGGAAAGCCACCACGGAACTTCGAGGGGGCCTCGACCAGGCTGATGTCAAAATAAAGGAGTAAGGCGATTCCTATCCAGCTTTATCGTATCGTTCACCTCCAACTCTCCAGCTTTGCTTGCAACAACCAGTCACGTGCCGGTGGTCGAGCTGGGAGTCTTATCGTGATCGGTCCCGGGGTTCCGGGGAGGAGGGTTGTGCCGGTACTTGAGTATGAACGCAATGAGCCAATCGCCAACTAGCGGTAACCGATTGAAGGAATCAAACAAGTATTTTGTTTCACTTGTGAGTAATGAAATAGAACGCCTCTAGCGCTGGAGACGATGCTAGAAAATCATCTACTCAGTAGTTTGCCGAGAGCCGGCACAGAGGTTGGCAATGGGAGAAGGCACTGAATAGGTACTCAAGTGAGATGGAGAGGTTGCAGCAAAAGCTGAGAGTATCCGAGACCGACAAGTACAAGGCTCGAGCCGAGCTGAGGAAGGCTAAGGAAATGAGAACCGCTGCCATGAACACAGCGAGGGATGCTCGACGCGAGCTGGCCACAGTGAGACGCTTCTGCAGGAAGTCGTCTGTGAGGATTCCCTAGGTACATGAGAAAAATGAAGAACTCTTTAAATGCTGCCAAGTCCTTTACAGACAGTTGGGCGGCTCCAAAGCACTGCCAGCGCTGCCTGACGTCGGTAGCGCCCCCGTCCCAGCCCTCGAATGGCTATCCCATGCTGAGAGGACGTACGCCCTCGCTGATGCAGCAGTGGGGCAGGAGAACACTACTAGGAGTGATAGGGAGTGGGAGGGGGTCATACCTGGGGAGGGAGGTCATTGTGGTGTGGCAGGTCGGCGAGGAAGACTGCCCGCGGGTCTGAGGCTTCCACGAGGTGCCCGCCCACCTCGCGAGAGGGTTTGCTACAGTCGCAGCTCAAACGTGCCACGCAGAAGCTGGAGGAGATGAAGAGAACAGCAATCATCATCTCTAAAATCGAGGTCGAGGATTTATTGCCGCGATCCTGCCAACTTCGCAGGCTCACTATTATCAGATCCACAATCGAGCAGTACCTGCACGAGGCCCTGGCGAACTGCAGGTCCGAGAAGGCCGCAGCCGCGGGCTCGGCTGCGGCTGCTGTCCGAAGAATCAAGGTGAGGCGCCGGAGGGCTTTGATGGGAGAGCCCCACGAGGGGGCAGGGTCGAGTCGCAGCGTTAGGGTCTCAGTCTCTATTAGAGACTCTCTAACCTGTGCAGGGCATCATTCTAAAATCGACTAGGGAAATGTGTTCGGGTGCACCGCCGGCATGCTTGTGGGTAGGCTAGGACGATGGGAGAGATTCCGAAGGGAGAGGGTGGTGGCGAGTCGGAGCATGCGACAAATGGTGATAGCAATGGTGAGTCTTCAGCCTGTACTTGTGGACATACCACAATCTCGTCAACTCGTTTGCCCATTTGGCGGTGATAGGTTTGCCCTTGGAAGATGCCTCGGCACCGCAGACGGTCGGTGCTGCACATAGAGAGACATTCTTGACGGGTGCTGTGGACAACGACTACACCGAAGACGAGAACGAGGCTCCTGTCGTCCAATCTAACGTACCGTGAACGGGCCATTAGAGGTCCTCTTGGCCTGGCTTCTCAGGGTCCTGCACGCGCGGTGCCGCCTCTGCTACTGGACGGCGTCGATCGTGGGCCGACATGCGGTATGGATGAGCTGGCAGCAGCATTAGAGAGGGCTCAACTTGGAGAAGAGGTCGATCTCGATGTCGGCCAGCTGAGCTGGGAATCCAAGGAACATATCTTGCGGATGGTGAGCATCTTTGCGCACCGCGAAGGTTTCTCCCCGCCTGCAGAGAGACACCTAAGGACGATTGTCAGATCTTCCGGCGGATCAATAGCGACCCAATGGCCGCCATCAACAACCGGGAGCGTGCCCGGCTGCGGGCCCAACTAGCCTCCTTGGGAACAGCAGTCGTTTAATCATGCAACTCGTCACACAAGAACGATGTCTCTTTGGAAACCTTGCGGAGTTGCGTTTGTAGTTACCTTTCTCTGGGAGACACTTTTAGTAGTACACGAGCCTAGTTCATCGGCCGTGGTAGTTACAGGGCAGGAAGCGTAGCGAGGTGACTATGAGGATTTTTGTGGCGAAGGAAATCGGAATTTTGGCGAATTTTTTTCCGAAAATTCTGGGAAATTCGGATCTGAAATAGCCATGAATTGTAGTTTACTTATTGAAATGGTGGTAGGAGCAGCGGCACTAAGAGGGAGGCGTCGATGTGACTCGTCCAACTCCTCCTCGTCGTTCGGCAGTGAGGAGTATCAGCTCGGCTCTAGCGTCTATCGTCGCCTCACACGCCGGTCTGCCTTTATGCATTTCGACAGGAAGGGCGTATTAGGGTGCAAAGACTGGGTAGAGAGGTACTCTCTTGGTACCAAGTTGGAGGGGCATCGAGGCTGCGTCAACACTGTGCTGTGGTCGGAGGATGGTAATGGGGAGGGAGGTCTCCACGGGGCGCTTGGAGCTGTCCGGGGCTGGGTCGTATCTGCTGTAGGGACGTTGCTCCTGCGCTTGATGGCCCGGAATGGGAAGTGCTAGACCGTCGTCCCCTTTGTACCGGTCGAAGCAACGACACCGGAGATCGCCCTCCAACGGCATCATCTATGGTCAGGCTCACTGGTGGTGAGTGGTAGTGACGATAAGGACGTTCGGATATGGCGGCAGTCTCTGGGGGCATCGCAGTCCTCCCCACAGTGGAAATGTAAGCTTGCTGCCTCGCAGGAGCCCATCACAGGCCTGGACAGGTGTCAACACCCTCGATACGGGCCATTCACATAACATCTTCTGTGCTACCTTTCGTGCCGGGCACCTGCGGTCGAGAGGTGAGGCTAAGGCTCCACACTTAGCGACCACTGAAATGAAGACAGGTGGTGACGTGCGCTGGAGATGGCGAGCTGCGGGACATCGACGTCGAGTCTGGCACTACGAAGGTGAGCTGTTATCACCCATCCCTTCGATTGAAACTTCCTTAAAGACATCGTACGGCACATGGCGTCACCACGTTTCTCATCACTCTTGTTGTCCATGAAATTTCCTTATCCTACTGGTGATGTCCGACCTATGAGGGTCCAGTCTTTGTAGGGGCTCGATCGGCCCAGTGAACCGTCCGCTGCAGGTCCTGCACAGCTGCCCAGGGATCTGCTTCAAGCACTGCCACGCCCCGTTCTGTCCCTCGCTGGTCCTCCTTACCAAGCAGGATGGAGGTGTCCGCCAGGTAAGACCGATGATATGTCCTCCAGTGCAGAACAGCAGCCCTACAGATCGACCTTCGCGAGGGACCTCCGCCGTCTCTGGAGAACCGAGGAAGAGGGAGGGGCGGCGTGGTGAGTTCACTTAAACCGACTCTATCGTCGCGATCTTGGCTTCTCTCGGACGAGCACGGGCCTATCTATAACGCAGGGAGGGTTTCTACCGCACCCGTCTGTGTGGCCGGATGGTTCGCTCGCGGCCCACCAGCCCTCCAAGATCGCTTAATGTCGTCTTTCAGCGTCTCTTCAATGTCAACAACTTCCAAGAGGCCTCCTCGCGTGCCGTCAATATGTCAACTGTAGGATAGTCAATCCGATAGAGGCCCTCACCCTGCCCGGGATTGCTCTCAGGCTATCGGCTTCAACCCTGTCCAGTCCTACGTGTTTGCCCTGGGAGAGTGCTCTAAGGTCGTACGAACCTTCGACATGCGGATGGTACGCTCGGCTCTTGAGGCGGACATGTGCCACGACGTCAGCCAGATGGCTGTACGGCAGTTCTATCCTGAGACGGTGATGGAAGGTGAGCTGGGACAGTGCACGCCTTTGCCTGTACGGGTGTCATATCAGATGCTACTGACCCTGAGGACCTAGCGCTGTCCGGCCTGTGGTGGTCCCAGGACGGCAATAGTTTACTGCTCAACTATCGAGGCTCCGATGTGTATGAAATAAGGAACATGAATAAGGTACGGCCTTGCCATCGCACAGTCTGCACTGGGTAGACTCCTGGTCCCTATGTGGTTGCTGGGCGGATCCCTGCTGATGACTCCCTGTGTAAACGATTTCAATGTCCGTACATTGAGAGGCTCTCTGTCATGTCCATCTCTTTCTCGTCGTCGGGGAGGTGGTGAAGGTATGGTATTGGACACCGAAAACAGCCTGTGACGAAAAAATGCAGCATGAGAAAATGTGGCCGTTATGCCCTGTTGTTTCCCATCGGGGAAGCCAGGCAGCGGAAGGTGATCGTCTCGTCGGTCGTGTAGGTAGAGTCCACTACCACCGCATCATCGTCATCACCTGCCAGTAAGGGTGTGGTGGCGGTAGGAACGCCCAACCTGCGGGTATACAGCGGACGGCGGAACGAAGAAACCTTTGCCAAGGAGTGCTGCATGCTCGGTGGCGACCGGTAGGTAGCCGGCAGTAGTAGCTGATCTATGCCGAGCCCTGGGCAGGTATGTCGCTACTGGAGGGGACTGCGGTCATGTCTACATCTGGGATAGACCGACACAGAGGCTCCAGCGGAAGATCAAGGCCGACACCTTCGTCGTCAACTGTGTTGGTAAGTTCGTACCTGTACTTGCGTATCTGCGCGGGAGGCCAGCGAGCACCGTTGCGTTAGACGACGACTCTCTACAAGGAAGCTCTGACGTTCAAGACTCGAGCCTTTGTGATGTGCATGTCACAGTACTCGATGTACTCCTTCGTCGGGCCTACTCCGCAGACCCATTAGATTTCTGCAGGGTCGGGGTTTGAGTATGATCGATCATTCTCAGCCCCTCATCCTCTTGGAGAACCCTTCCTCCTCACCAGCGGCATTGACAGCGACGTTAAGATGTGGCACACCGGCACCATCCGACGTGCTACGCTCCTGCATATCATTCCCCATCACCCAGCCGATATATCCAGATACGCTGAAGCGTGACTGCAGCTCTAACCTGCTCAACGGTGGTCCCTCCCGACCCTTGAGGGTCCGAATGTTCGGCTCGCAGTGGGAAGAGCAGGTGCGCTCATCGGCCATCTTTTCCGCGTATGATGATGTGCTCCCTTCCAGGCGCCGCCCACTATTATAACGATTGAAGAGGTACGCAGTCGGATCGATCAGGCCAACAACAGGAGGCAGGATGCCAACGAGGCCTTCCGAGAATCACGGTGAGGTCGCTGGTCGGGCCCGCCTCCCAGACTCGGTTCTCATGCAGGTACGAGACAGCACTGGTGTTATATAGCGAAGTTCTCGACTTGTTACGATACAACTCGACAGAGGAGAGCGATGAGCTCGAACGGGAGCGGTGAGCCACTGCTGACTACTGTTGAGCGATATTGAGGTTTCCCAGTACCACACCGCCTTCCGGCTTCAGCGGTAGCTTGCTGTGGTCCTTCAGGCGAGAGTGCGCAGCCATCACCTACAGTAACATGAGTGCTTGCCATATAAAGCTGTCCAGCTGGGCCGATGGGCTGGCCTCCAGTAAGACTTGTAGTTGTCAGTACGCATTGGGTCGTCACTTTGCCGCTCTGGCAGGTAACTCGGCACTTGAGCTTGAGCCCTACTTGCTGAAAGCCATCTTGCGAAGAGCTCGCTGTAAGTTTGAGCTGAACGATTTCAATGGTTGTCGCGACGACTTGAGCATAGCCGAGCATCACCGAGACATAGGGCCCTCAGGTGAGTTCCTCGTTATCGAGAGCAGGCGGGCGTCCACGAGAGTGTTGGTCGCGCTTCACGAAGTCTCGTACTGCATTGTGGATAGCGTTATGCTCCAAGCCGATAACTCCGGAGTACCTTAGTGAAGCCTTTCAGGTCTTCACGAGATTCGGAAGCTTCGGCGTGAGATAGCTGTGAAAGAACGTGAGAGTCGCCGACGAGAGCAGTCCTTCTTCGCCAGGATATTCGGCTAGCCATTTTTCAATCGCTGTTGCTTCGATAAGACTTTGTTATACATTCACTCTCCTTCTGCTGTACCGTTATGTCATTGCTTTTCATGAAGCCGGTGAAGTGTTGTCAACTCTTGCATAGAGACGGGAAGGCCCAGACCATCATGACTGAGAATACCGCGCGTACACGATAATGCACATTCACCTCGCTCCGTGCAGGGCCCGCTCGGCTCCAGGGCCATCGACCGAACATCGTAATGACCCGAGGAAGAATTGCTCTCGTAAATATGGTAATCCAGCCGAAGCTGCGAACCAGGATGCATGTAGACAACCCACTCTATATAGCTGTGAATCGTTGCTACTGTGTCGCCATCAAGGTTGTGGTGAATCGTAACAGTACAGCTTTCACAGGACGGGAGCAGTGTGTGAACAGTATGGATTTGGAGTGACGTGGAAGGCAACGTCTTTTAAGACCGATGCTTATGAGGCGGTTGGTGTCAGCGATGTTAGCCAAGGCTAGGACCCTCGGTAAACGAGGCAGCACGAACTCTGTCTATAGTGATTCGCAAGGAATGGCATTGAGAAGTTCACTCACCCACGATGAACTCACTAGATTCAGATTGTGGGTTGGGGTTACTAACGCGGAGCCGCAGCTAGCCAACAGCGTGTTAAATCGTCGCATGCATGAAAAGCTCATGTACAGAAAACGGACCAAGTCCATCAGAAATCGCATTCTTCGCAGCTGGTCTTGCCGAGGAGGAAAAGCTGAAAAAGAACTTGCATGATCGACATCGCAGAAGAGACATGCGATTGGTAAAGCGAGCATTGATTGTCCTAACGTACACCCTACTTACAACTGATTCGACGGCGTATACTAGCTCAGCTGAAGGGTCTTGCCCGCACTCCCTCATGAGGCATCTATGCAAGGCGGCAGTCATCTCCGTTCCTCGCGGGAGCAAGCCAAAAGTTTGTAGAATTGCTGTATTCTCCTCGGGGCTCATCGTGTCGCTGCCATCCAGGTCCGTAGATTCCAGTGTTTCACGGGTGCTAATGCAGACCGGCAAGCATACTTTAGGAGACCCGCTCGAAACCCATTTCCGACAGTATACTATGAGAGTTTGTGCTAAGCCAGTGAGAGTACTGTCACCATCAACCACACAAGTATCCTCGGACTCAGGACCACAGTCCACGATTCCGTTCGTCCACTCAGGGAAATCGGTGCTTTGACAGATAGGGTTGCCGGCCAAGCCAAGATACTCGAGATGGCGCATCTCCTTGAGAGAATCGAACGGCAGCTGTTGGATTTGTGATAGCTCGAACTGGAAGGACCGGATGGAGGGCAACCGTTGATGCAAATCATCGGGAAGTGCGACTAACGGAGTCGCCGTGACAGCAAGAACCTCCAGGTCTGTCAACAGCCCGATGTCCAGCGTTTCCATTGGTACAGTCACCAGGTTTAGAACCACAAGCTTTTCGAACCTCGAGACCGCATCCAAGAGAGCCCGTTGTTGATTGGTACACGAGGTCGTTGGGGCTGGGTTACGGTCTGAGATTCTGAGGTATTCTAATCTGTTGTAGAGTGACACGCGGGGCATGTCCTCCTGGATACATACGCCATCAAGATGCACGAATGCCATCCGACAGTCACAGGACTCGGAGTCGAGTATTGGATACACCGGAAGCAAACATTCGGAATCGAAGTTCGGAATGAGTTCGTTGCAGTCACCCTTGAGCTGTGTCATTGTCACATAGATGAAACCACTGATACCAACGACCCACAGCGTGAAGGCAATGAAGTAAGAACGTAGGCAAGTACGCCTGGGGGCGCGAGTAAGAGCGGGGTTCTTAGCGATCTCAAAGAGGTATCGATCGACGCCTATCATGTTATCCAAGGAAAGAATGGCGGGGACGAGACTCGAGAGGAAAGATACGAAGGTGTTGAACTGCAGGGCTGGCCAAGTGTCGGGGAGGAATATGTGACCAGAGATGATGAGGTAAGCAGCAGTGAAGCTGAAGGCGGCTATAACGTCGAACAGACAAGCCCAGACTCTGTTGTTGAGAATGAGTGTTGTTGGGCCGACGACCAATACCAACATAATGAGAGTAGCCTGGGTCATGATAGCTGTTCGTTCCGCCACAAGAATTTTATCCCCTGTGACGGAACGACCACCAAGTTCAACCAGTCGGATGATTTGCAGCACAGTGTCCAAGATCTGAAGACCGAAATAACCATGCCAGAACCACTCCCCGCCCAGCTCGAATTTCTTCCTCAGAGTAGCGGCGACTAGAATGATCCGCTGTGAGATGGTATTGTCAGACTCATCCTCGCACGTACTAACTCCATTAGGGACATCACTTCTCAGAATACTCAACTTTATTTTGTCGCTCATCAGCAACGTCTTCACCACCGTCGCTGCTCGAGCCAACGAGATCAGCCCAATGGACCCGAGTATGATAGATTCCATCACACCAGCAGCTGTGACCTCATAGCGTGTATTCTTTGGCTTCGTAAGGGCCTCTGGGGCGAGAGTGTCCAACTCGTCAGCTGTAGGAGGTACTGGTACAATGAATTGAGCGTAGCATTGTATGCCACAAATAAAGGCGAGGAGTACCTAGTTAAGAACGAGCAACCACAACCCTCCGACGCCACGGACGAAATTCCGAGGCAACAAGGTCATTGAAGCCACATCATCACGGAGTATGAGTGGCCAAGTACGTGTAAGGGCGAGCATTCTATCGTACTGGACTCACCAAAAGGAGGAGGAGGCCTAGTCTGTAAGGCGTGTTGTACTTGTCGACCAGAACTATGGCCATGAACTGCAAGGTAGATTGGCGAGCCGCCAAACGCCGTTCCCTCTGAGGTAAGTCTGCTTGAGTTGTTCAACTTCGTCGAAACAGCTCACTTGCGTAAATGATGGTCTCCGAGTGTCCAACTCCTTGATAATATTCTCAACGTCATCGTCATTCTCATCGAAAACAATCTCGTGCGTCACGGGTTCCTCCTCGTTTTCAGGTAGCTCTGCCCCCTTGCTTCATGTTCTGGTGATCCTAACTCTGCCTGTTCGTCCTCATCACCACCATGAGTTTCTCTTGGAGGATCTGAAAGAAGTGCCAGGGATCGTGGATCATAGCCAACCAGACTGCGTTACCATCGTCTTCACGATGCCCGTCCAGTGGTACTGCATCAACAACGGCAGTTTTCGCGGTACTGTCCTCCGTAACCGCCGGAAGACGAGTGGTGTTGTCACATTCAGTAGGAGCTTCCATGTCCGCTAGTGCAGCAACGACGAGAGATGCGTCGCATACAAAACGCAATAGCTAAGGCTGGACTCGTAGCATAGCTAATGGGCTGTTGAGTAGCCGGAAGTTCTTAGTCAGAACAGAGGCTATCTCGCTTCGAGATCCCTGTCTTATTGCCGGTTCGGCAGGTTTTCAGTACAAAACACAGCGGATGCTTAATGGAATTTCAAGGGAGATCAAAGACCATTTTCGAGGGACGAACCTCGCTCGCCCAAATGTCGACAATTGCGCTGCCGGTCCCGCCTGAAAATGGTGAATCCTCAAGACGCGCTCCGCCGCATCGCATCAGTCAACTGGGAGTGTTGGGTGAGACTGTGGTGTAAATTAGCCCGAGACCCGAAGACCAGCAGACATCGCCAGGATGTCCAACACACTTCGGGCCAGCGGCCAATACAACACCGCAGTCACATTGCCTGGCACGCAAGCACACAGGCAATGTCTCCCCAGATAACTAACCAAGGGTAAAAGAAAAATTTCCTCGGAACCGGCCCGGAAGACCTTCTCACGCCGGGTTCCGCTCCTTAACCACGAACGCAACATATCGTTGCTACCACTTTGGTCGATTACGGGGGGCGCGCGAATAGCTCGCGCACAAACGATGCTTGCTACGCTTGCTTGAACTTGCTCCAGGCAAAGCCCGGACCTTCACTGAAAATGGTGAAGGGCGAGAAAATCCGTATTTGTGAGTTTTTGTCCCACTAAAGGTGGTGAAACCCTGAAAGTGGTGAACAACAGTCTCGCCCGCCTCGAGATGAACAAAATTTAGTGATATGGGCAATTTAGTACCACTCCTTCTCAAACCAACCCAACTTTCTATCGGCAGTCCCTCACATAGAGCTCTACTACTACTACGTGGTCGTGGTAGTACTACGTGGTCGAGTTATGGGTTACTCGGTGGGTATCGGGGAGTGCGATGAATTTAGTGACCGCGTCTATTTTCTCGCGAATACCTCCGACTACCACGAGTCGTGGCCCACGACAAGCTCGCGTATATTGCAAGTCTTGCGACGACTTGGTCGGGTGCAAACGCTGTATTGCTCTGTTTAAGTTATCTTGTGCCATGTTTATCTTGTAC